>VZRU01021348.1:143303-175702 GCA_013398155.1 Pedionomus torquatus | reverse complement strand
GAAAAAAGTGAATATATAGCATTGGCCCAAATTTACTATTTTCCCAAACAAAGTGAGCACAAAGCTATCATTCTGCCAATTTAATATTTGAAACTCTATCAAGACCACCTGAGCTGTATTACATCATTGTCCACCTTGCCATAATATTTGAATAAAATACAGTCTGCTTTGATCCCAGTAGAGCTTATAACCATCTTGAAACCACACCTGTTAGTGACTACTGAGCCCATATTTCAGATCCTTCTTCCAGTGTTATACTTTGAAAAAGAAATGGACAGAAGACTGAAGTGTGCTCATGACTGTCTACTTAAACTGACTGGGTGTCTTCTGCTTGTGATGCCATTGAAGCAGACTTGATACTGTACTAGCTTCCACAGAACAATTTTGCTTCCAGTCCACGCCCTTTCAAAGCTAATGGGAGTTAGGTTTCCTTCTCATGTCTTTCTCTATTTTACATAGTGATCCAACATTACTTGGCTTGAGCAATGGATTTCTTGGCATGAAAATGAATTGCTTAGTATTCTGAAGCAGTATTTTTGTGTGCAGACACCTCCATAAATGGAGTAAATATGGTCTGCGGCTGCGTGCAATACCTTTATCTGACAAGTCTCTGGCAGCAGTTACTAATTTCACCTGTTTTCTTCTGCCAGAAATTGTTTCTGTTTTTATTTTTTTTTTCTGTGTGTGTGGTTTGTGTCCTTTTTATTAGAAAGGTAACAAAACTTGTACATTCATTATGAGAACTAACTGTGATATAGATCAAAGTTGCTTTGGTAAAAAATTCACATTGATTTCCTTTATAAACTGTATTCCCTTCTTATAATATTGAATTACAACCTATTATAATCTGGAAAAATTTAAATGGAACTTCAGTGTATATTAATACATTGAAGCAATTATAAGTAATTATACTTAAAATATGTTAAGATTTAGAACAGAACACACAATTATTCAAGAGCACTTTCTAAGACATTACTTTTAATGATTGAAAGGAAGGAGTAAAGTTGGAATTACCATTATGTTTCTTCCCTTTTTCAGATTTGTATAATAATGGATTACCATTAAGCTTCCTTTACTTTTAAAAATTTCTTTCATTTTCATCTTTACAAAAGAAAATATTAATTCTATAATATTAAACATTAGCCATTCATTACAGAAAAGAGTCAAGAAAGAGGAAAACTCCTCAACTATAGAGCTACAGACATGAAGGATCAAAGGTAAAGCTCTGGGAACACCCAAAAGACATTTATGGCCTCTAGATCCTTGATTTAAAAATATACTTTTGCTTGTATTTAAATTTCAGGTCTTAAGGAAAAAAATATATATAGTCATAGGTGTTGAATTTAGATATTGGAGAAGCAGTTATACTTGATAAAAAGAACACACACTTAGCCTATTTAATATCCTCAGATTTGGTTTCTAACATGAATACAACTCAAATGATGCAGATGAAAAAAATGACCCCTTAAAAGTTCAGCAACCCATCAGTCAGGAGCAGCCAAGTTTCCAAAACCAAAGGTACATTAGCTTAAATTATAAAATCAAAAGTTTTTACAGCCTCTATTTTGCAGCTCACAGTTTCTACTGGCCTCTACCGATATCCTTCAGCAGATCACAGCGCAGCCTCATCCAGGAGCCAAGTACACTATACACTGTGTTGCTGATGAGTCATTTCTGTTTCTCAACCTGCTCTCAGAGTTTGATATTACGTACCATCTGGCCCCAGCATTCATAAATGAGGTTTCAAGCAAGACATCTGATGGCAGAATAGAAAAGGCCTTGCTAAGCAGCAATTGCTCCTGTGTCCCTAACCTTATTTTAATCTGAATTCTGAACTCTCCTCTTCCTGCTTTTTCTGCCCAAAGTTCATGCATCTCAAGTATTGTGGAAATGCTCCTACTTTGTCTAGTTTTGTTGAAAATCTCTTTACCTTTTTTCAAAAATCACCAAAATGCCCACCATTTATAGTTTCCTATCTCTCAACTCTTAGACACATGCAAAGTCTGAGGCGAGCATTCAACATAATAGATTTTGACATGGAAATCTAAGTCTTTTTCAAGTTTCTTTTTCAATAAATAGAGGAAGATAGACCAATCTGGGGAGTAGTAAGAAGAAGGAGTTAAACACTGGAGTCCAGAGCTCCCCTTTGCAAGAGGCTTTCTCTCAATAGTTTAAGCAAGATGTTTTGACAGTGATGGATTATTAGGGTAGAGGATCATGTATGTCATGTTTGCTTGACTGTTGGCACAAACAGGGTGGACAAGGGAAGGAAGAGAGTCACTGGAAATGGTGCAATTATGCTGAAATCTCTTTCTAGGGACAAAGATATGTGGGAAATTGTGGTCACCTGAGAGGAAAAGCACACAAACCAGATTACCAGTCTTCCCCGTATCTTTCCTCTCTGGTGGATATAAAAGTAGCTTCAAACCACAGTTGAAAGTTAACTTTCAGGAATGATCATTTAAAACCATCTCTATTTTTTAAGCATACATATTCCCCCTCCTCCCCCCTTTTTTTTTGGCCTAAAAAACTCCAAACTTTTCAGTAGTTGCTTAAAGACAACTTCTGCAAACTGTAAATTCTGAACTTAAAATTAAAATAACCCTCTTTTTGAACCAACATTGCATTGCTATTTATTATAATGTAGGGAAAGTAATATCTTTGGGGATTAAGAAAACCAGAACATGTCTGTTGTCACCTAGGAGTGTTTATACAGGACTATTTTTATTGCCTGTGAGGCCATGAGGCGCAATTAACACTTAGTCATTGATAGTCAACTCATAGCTGGTTTCAGCTAAAGGCTTAATCTCTGAGTAACAGAGCCACAACTTTCAATATGGTAACCATGGATATAGCACTTTAATGGTACCCACCATTCCAAAAAGACACCAATAACAGACCATTATGTAGCACATGCTGAAAATTCCTGACCATGAAAATGCATAAACCCGAAAGTCTGTCTTGTCTTAGCCACTAAGCTAATACCATCATTATTGCTGAATCCATCGTACTCCATACTTCTTTTTCTCATCACTAGGTTTTATAAGTTTAAAGATTTTGGTGAAAAGAACTTACCCGTGCCTTCTGCTCCATCTCCATCATTAATCTTTCATGTTGCTCTGCTATTGCCAGTGTTGCAGAATGGACTTTCTGATATATCATTTCTCCTTCGCGTGTCTGAAAGGTGAACAGCCCTTCTCCTGTGTCACACATCCTGCAGTGAGATTTAAACAGAAAGGAAGGAAAAGAAATGAGTACTGTGTAATTTGTATCTAACTATTATAAAAAGTGCACACCTTGCAGCAGAAAATGCCAACTTTTGTAGTTAAAACTCTGAAATTCTGAACACTGGCAGTTATTTTTACCATTGAAGAGAGACATATTCCAAGAGATGTGCAGAACTTCGTGAGCATAACCTTTAGATTCAGTTTTAATCATCACCTGAGACTGAAAAAGAAGTTTTATCATAGAATAAAAACTTATGGTAATACAGTCAGCTATTTCCAGCATTGTTTCAAATGTCTGTACTGGTAAGTGGGAGATAAATTTAATTTTCTTAATCAAATGATGCCTGAGGTACGTCATGACTTTGAAAAGCTGACATTTTAAGAAAACACTGACCAATTAAAAATGCTATTATAGTCACTACAAAAAAGCTGCATTGAAAGACAGCATTAAGAGGGTTAATTTATAACTGTCTCTGTTAGTGCATTTATGTGAGGCAGTGTCTAAAGCCATCCTGGTAATTATAAAAACTATTCAGTCTACTTGACAATAGAAACAGTATTTATGTAGTATAAGAAGATTAAATTGTGAAAAAAAGCTCCAAAAATAAAATTCACTTTCTTCTTTTGAGAGAGCCACTGCTCTTATCCTTATCTGTGATATCACTGTAGCACTATTCTGAGGAATAGGAGTGGTCCATGGTAAATGTAGCAACAGAAAGGGCTGTGAGTAGACAACAGTGTTAGATCGAGTGACCATTACTTTGAGGATATATACATAGTGTTAAACAGTGGTGGATTTTGACATATTTATATTAGTATTTCCATTATATTATCACTGTCCGATTTCTGTGTTTTTATAGACTCGCACTTTTAGAAATGGAATTTTACTTCCTTTAAAGATTTTCAGTTATCTGTGGAAGAATACTGTTGACTTGCATAAGACCCTTCAACAACAGAAAGATTTGGATTTACCTTAAAATATCAGATTCCTTTCATGTTTTGGCTGCTTATATTATAATTAGTAGTCTATCCAGCATATTCAGCACGGCCCCCAAAAAACTGAGACATAAAGACTTGCAAAGCATTTTAGAAAAATGTGTCCAGAATAGTCTAACAGTCTAACATTCTAACAGGTTTTTAAATATCAAGACTTCTAGAGTTTGCATCCGACATTTTGTAAGATTTTTCATATATTAAACCTTATAAAATATTTTCCTGTCAAAGGCACCTATAGATCTATATTGTTTGAATTAAAGAATCATTTAAGTATGTTTCCTGCCATATTGCATGCACGCACACACATTAATACATTACAGCTTTTTGAAAATGGAATATTTTTTTTCACGAGATTCTTTTTGTCAAATTAGAATAGGGCTTCCTACACAATTTTATTTCAAGACTCATCTGAACAGGACTATTGTGCCATGTAAGAGACTACTGAGAGTTCATGAGTTGCTTTTGATTTCAAGGCTGACCAGTGAAAATAAAACTTTATTAACCCTAACCAGTGAAAATAAAACTTTATAAACCCTTTATTAACCTTTTATATATTATTTATATAACCCTTATTATTAAACCTTTATTAGCTTTATTAAAGCTTTGCCTGTTCACTGGAAGAGATGCGCTTCCATGAGCCTCCAATAAAGAACTTATGCATGGCTGGTTTGGGATGACCAGAGTGCTTTTGGAAAATACCTGGTGAGTATACTTAGCAATGATCAACTGAGGTGCTGAAAAGAAAGTCATGGTCTTAGGAATGAGTGATGCACGACACCATCCACACGAATATTATCCATAATTCTGGAATAAAAATAGTCTTCCCCATCTCAAGATGTAAAGAAAATACAATCCATGCTGTAGACAGGTATTATTTCATCATTATTAATGTGGTGCACCAATCAATAGACTAGAAAAGAAAAGCTTTTGTATATTACTCCAACAAAGATCAAGATGCCAGCTGTAAACATTTAAGATATTTTATATCCATAGCCACAATTCTCCAAAGAGTTTTTGGTAGAAATAAAATGTCTCCAGAGTTTTGTAACGTTATGGTAACAGCCTTTCAGATCCCTCAGGGCATCATATAGATGGTATTCTGCTTTTCTGTAAAGAGATCTTAATAAAATTCAAACACCGTGAAATGAAAAGTCTGGAAAAAATGACAAGGTTTCAAAAACTGAAGCAAAATATGATCTTTTTGTTAGTTTCAGAGGATGAAAAATCCTACAGGGATAAAAACAAGGAAGAAAGAAACAAGGCATGCTTAAGACTCAGGAGCTAAGCTGCTTGTTTTGACCAAGCAAAACCTAGCCACTACTACATCAGATGAGGGTCTGTACCGCCTGCATGAGCCCTGGTTGGAAGCAGGGGTGCAGGATGCAGCACCACCATGGTACCCCAACCACCACGCAGGATGGCACCGCAGGGACCTGCTTCCCAGCCGCAATGGGTGACTGCACCGGATGTGTCATGCCAATGTTGGAAAGTTATTGCTGGCAGCCCCCCAGAGTCTGGACTGTGGGCTTACTTGGCGAATGATGGATGAAATACACACAGCTGCTCAAAACTGGAAGTGGAGAATCATGGGCATGATTTTTTAAAGTGCTGAATACCCCTAACTTGCTTTGAAGTTTAACAGGACTTGAAGGCCCCAAGAGTGAAGCAATCAGTACCTGGCACATCTGAGTTCTGTAAAAACAAAAATTGTTAGAAAAAAAAATTATCATTTTCAATTCTATTGTAATTATGCCACCAAGAGCGGCAGCATGTTTAGGGTCAGTTAGAAGCACTCCCAGGCATGATGAAGAAGGGAAAGTGGTAAGTGTACTCTCATAAGCTTAAGAGTTTTGCCAAACAAACAAAGGACCTTTACTTATTTGGCCAATGGGAATAGACAAGGCCATGAGCTGAACCACACCTCACGTTCTATTTACAGTCCAAACACAGACCACAGAACAAATAACCTTTTTTCACTACAGCTTCTACTAAGTGCCAGTTATCTGTCTATTTAAAGCCAGAGTTTCGGGTTTAGCCTAGTTAATGTGTTGCTTTATTACGATTAAAAGTAAAATAACTGTGGGTAAATTCAAATTTCTCTATGTTTAAAGCACATGGTTTTTTAGCTGCATCCTTTTTTGGTTGCTACAAATTATATTTAGAAATCAATCAAATAATTGCTGCTTGGAACTTTTGAGAAACCTTTACAAAAATCTCCTTTCTTCCAACCTTTTAAAATGAAAATGAAAATTACCTTTTCCAAAGCATAGAGACTCTAAAACTTGTTGTAAGACTTCCAAAATTTGCCATAATTAATTGCCAACTTTTTGATTTTCTGCAAAATGATTTTCTACATTTTTGATACTTAATAAAGAAAAACTTGGGAATAATTTTATGTCAATTCAGTAATATCTTCATATATTTAACATTTCCTAGAATCACTCTAAAGAAAAGACTTCTAGAGAAAGGTGTGGGCCTCTTCCTTTCCCGATACTGCCACAGTTGTGCACTGCAGCCCAACCAAATCAGTATGACCTTCACTGTAAAAACACATTTCAATGATTTTGTATATATATTTTTTTTTATTAGAAGCTTAACAGTCTGTGGATGCTTGAAAAGTGCTGATGTTAGCTTCTCTATTTCTGTATTTTCCAACTTTAAAACAGGGATGTCATTAACCTGTGCTTTAGGATATTTAAGGATTCAATGCTTTAAAATGTATGAAGTGCTTTGACTGAAATAGGAAAGTGCAATTTTTTTCTGCATTATTACAGAATGGTATAACTGGGCAGATGACAAAACCAGTAGATAAAGAATGTTACAAATTATCATAATTTTTTTTTTACTTCTTAAAATACTGCCTCTGCTTCTTGCAACCATCATTGTTAGTAGCCTGTTTCAGGAGCCAGAGAAAGGAATAGAGAGAAGGTGAGACCTAAGCTTGTGGCCCAGTACAAACTGGATTCAGAGAGCAACAGTGAAAGTTCTTGCTTTTACTCAAAGGTGGGGTTTCTATTCAAGCCTAAGATTCTTTCCCACCAATACTTCCAGATTTTTGTGCAACACTTCCCAAATTCACACAATGGTTTCTGACTGCTTCTGCTCTCTACAGTAACCTCAGTCTTTTTACAGCAGAATCAACGCTATACATTAGTGTTGCAGAATTCCCTTCAAAAAGGAAACTGTTGACTTGAATTGACCACCAGTAACAAATGGGATTTTTTTTCCCAAATAGAGGTTTATGCTCTCGTGTCATGGTTGACATATTTAAAAATTTAATATATGGTGCAAAGTTCACCAGCTGCATGAGAGGACAAGGATTTGACATCTCAGCTTTACTTTACTACTTCAGTTAAGGGTAAAATGCATTTGCACAAAAATGAAGGTTGTCTGAAAACTAAGACGCTCAGAAGTGTTATATGCTATAATTTGCTATAAGTCTTTATTTTAAAATAAAGCATAAATGAAAAATGTAACCAGAATTTTTTAGTTCTCCATATAGGTAAACCTATTTTTAAAGGACTTGAATTATTTCTTTTTACCCACAAATAATTTAGCATTAAAGAAATAATGGCAGATTTGTAAATTTATTACTCAATAATATATAAAATTACATACAAATAACTAAAAAAAGGTAAATGACCTCAAACAGGCAGTGAAAAAATATCATAAAACTTTTTACTATTACTATGAATAACTGTCACTATTAATAACTAATATGTAAGAAATAACTACTATCCTATGTTAGCATCTCTTGTTCTTAAAAAAAAGGGCTTGAAATTTTTAAATGAGAACAGATTGTGAGTAGACATTGTCCAGTAATCAGAGTCCTAAAAGTTACCAGTACCAAACTGGATGTAGCTACTGTTTCATTGTACACACCTGATGTGTAAAAAATTATTTCCTCTAAAGAGTGAAGCTGTTTACTCAGGCACCTCAAGGCCCAGAAATTAAATTAACTGGTGCTTATTTCCTGTATAATGAAGAAGGAAGTCAGATTCCACACCCGGGACCAGACCTGCTACTGTCACAAGACAAGTAGTAAATAAAAGATGGCCTTTCTTTAAAGCTGTGCCTCTCAGTCAGGAAACAATTGGTATGCAATACTTAACTCTGAAGCAAGACCCTTATTTCTTCTGTTGCTACAGCTTTGACTTTCTCAAAACTGGTGGAAACTAGCAATTTTGTCTCCAATTTAATTAGATTATCAGTGGAGACACGCAAACACTATCTCTCTTGTGAATATCTAACTTTTGTTCTTTCCTTGTTTGTTGTTATCTCAACTTGAACTAAGCCATTTTGACAGAAATCCTGTTTGTGTGCAAGGACGTTACACACAGCATACACTAAAGACAGGCTAGATAACCAGTAAACCTCACGATGAAATGAATGCAAAGCTCCCCTGAGGGTCCAAATTCTTTGCTCATTCCAGCCTTCAACACATGCAAGCTTGCTTCCTCTGAAACTTGTTCTTTTCTAAGAAAATGAGAAAAAAGCAAGGAAAGCAAGTAAACTCATTGTGACGGGGGTATATTTAGATACAAAGCTCCCTTTAAACCTCGGAATACTTATTAAAACAAATGTAAAATAAACTATGTATGCTTTTAAAAAAATTGTAAGTCAACTATGTCAAAAGGATAGAAAAGCAGGGGAAGAAATAAGAAAAGTTTGATAAGACTCCTAATTTACAACAAAGCAAGAAAAAAAGAGATATATTTGGTGGGGGAATCAATAAGAAAAATGATAACTACACAAACAGGATATGTATGGGACATAGGAAAGTTCTATAGGTGAAGCAGAGAGACAACAGGAAAAGTGCACGTGTTATTAGTTCAGGCATAGAACTTCAACAGCTGGCATGGTTATAAAGACCTAAAGTTGGGACAGGGATGGTGAAAGCAGCAAAAATGTCCTATGAAAAATCTGTGAAAGTGAAATGAAGATTGTTAACACAAAGCAAAGCAGCAATATAAAGGGTAACACCCAGAACCATCAGACATAGGCTCTTTAACTCTGTCTGTCACCTGTTAACTCATATCCTATGTGAGTAAAGAGTTAGATTGCAATGCTTTGCTGTCAGCATTTCAGAGTTTTATCCAAAGTGTCAAATGGTTATCCTAGCAATGTTATGATCTGAAAAGCAAATAATGAAAATAATCTGATATATGAGGCAGCTGCTTGTTCCCCTTAATGATGACTATTTACTGGCAAGAATATATGACGTAAAAAAGTAATTATACATGATATCTACTAATTGGTGGCTATAGACATACCTCCATAACATTTACTGTCATGTTGTTGCACATCAGCTGAGGCGGGTAACTTTCCACTGTTCCTGCACATGCTCATGAGATATGGATAGAAGTGTTTAAACTTAAATTACCTCTCATGTGGAATCTCCTTGAATTTGGCCCAAATTAATACAGGAAACATGGGGTATTACAACATCTCTGATGTGGCTCAGTAACTTGATCGTGGAGCTTAGCCCCGAAGATTTATTCAAGGTCAGATCTTGTATTTCCTGAGTTACCCTCAGCATTTTCAGCTAAAAGAACTAAAGAATCTCTCATACCATCAAAACAGCATTCCTAATAAGATCATTTATATCAACATTTTGCAATTCTGAGAAGTAAAATGCTAGAGATGGAGTGAAAATGAGTGATGATTTACTCCCAGGTAGCTAGGATTTCATTGCTCAGAGGAATCCAGCAGACTTGCTCCAATATTTCCTAGAGGACCTTACTACTTTCCAAGTGACAGTAGCACATCTTTTTAAGATATTATATGCAGTTGTGGTAGCAAAAATCTTATGTGCTAGCCTGATGAATACACTGCTAGTCGTTCTGAACAGAATTTTCCCTCTAAAAGGGAGATCTTTTGTGAGAATTGTGGTTTTTCATGATGAGATTATTTCTTTTTCTGCCTAAACCAAACGACCATTTAAGTGGTATAACATAATATAAACAGAAATTTTCTCATGAAAACATGTTTTTATTTGTTTTGTCAGATGGGAGAGATTTCTGTACAGTACTAGTGGTAATTATGTCTTTTGGGATATTTTTTCTTCTCATTGCCTGTTCTGCCTTTACAATCACTATCTCTGTGCTGCCCTCTGTGCTGGCACATTTAGACTAGTGGGGCACTAGTCACACTGCTAAAACCACAGGGTCACTAATCCATTCCTGCATGTCAGATGCTTTCTACGTTTTGCTTAGTGGAAGTGCAGAAAGCAGGCTGTGTCTTTCTCTGGACTTCATCAATGATTGTCCGCTAGCACTGTAATTCATTTCCACTGAATTTATCCCTGTCCATCATAAGACACAGTGGAAACAATTGTATTTATTTTTCTCCCCAAGGTTCAGGTTTGATAAGAAGGAGGATTCTGTTTGGGACATGTTTCAGATCACTTTCATTTGGTTGATACAAAGCTTTCCCATCTATTCTCATTAAAATATTCCTATTTATTCCAATTACTTTGATATGTCAGAATAAATATAACTACTCCTGAATAGTTAAAGATAGGAACTCATTCTCAATGCTAGTTATAGTATAAAAAGCAGTAAAGATGTTTTTATTGAAGTAATGCATAAAAGGTAGAAAATGGAGAGTGACATGTAATTATAACATACAGCCATACATAATGGTAAACATGCTGTGACGAGCCTGTGTTCTGTTTCCTATACCCTAGAAACAAAACTAAGGTCAATAAGAGAATTGATATTCTGGAGTCTAAGAAGTTGAATCCCAAGTACTTTCCTATGACTTTACCTACATTTTTTTTGTCTCTTCCTGCTTATAAACTAGTTTCATAAAATGTGACCTAGATATTTTGATGAGGATGATTGAATTGTGCTGTTTGTGCTTTATTACCTCTAAGTAAGAAGGATTGTAGGTTGCACATGCAAATTGCACTCTTGTGTCAGTATTCAGCTCTTATTATTTAAGAAAACAATTGAGGTAATTAATGCACACATATATGCAAAACAACCCACTTTATAGAGAATTTTTACCACTTAGATTTTTTCTTTAGAATAAAAAAAATCACACATATTACACAAAAAGGAATGTATAAAAAAAGGGGAGGGAATAATAAAACCAATTGTTGACATATTCTTAAATACACACAACGCTTATGTTTTTGACAGTTTAAGTAACAGAACAAACATGAAAATGTTGTTAATTAGTTCTGCTAGTTTTTAAAGCTCAAGTCAAGTAATGATGAAATAGCATTTTACAGTGTCTTGGACAAGTGTCATTTTTACCAGCTCCCTGAAAGATAAACCAAACACACACATATAACTATTATTGTTTTAGTAAAGAAGCAGCAGTTCAAGTCCTGGAAGCTGTGATCATATTCAAATACAGATATTTGCTACAGGACTTCTGCGAACCTGTTCAGAGCTAACATTCCCCAATGAAGACAAACATATTGCATAAAAATATTAATCAGTTCCTCTCATTGCCTTTAGTAGCAGAACACAGGTGAAGCAAAATTAATCTACGTGAATATTGTTGGCTTTGACAAATACAAAAATGTTAGACTAGGTTAAAATAAATGCAATAAGTTCAATATTACAGGAGCCCTGTGGCAGCGCATCACTACTTGCTACAACAGACGCAATAAAACTCAGTGGTCCAGGATTATTTTTTTTTCCCCTCTTCATTTTGGAGCCCTAAAGTCACTGTTTTGTTTGGGACTACTCCTTGCCCATGGTGCTGCAGATGAAAATCCTCTTAGATGATAGTCACTAGAGGCTGAATTAATTCTGAACACAATGTGACACAATTCTGAACTTATTTGATCTTTGAAGGAAGTAACGAGTTTTGTAAGAAGGAGGCATCTGCCAATTAACAGATGTTAGCATAGCAACAGCCAAAGAACTAATTCTTCATTTTACTTCATCTTTGAGGAACTTGGGCTGCTTAGAATCTATTACACTGAACACTATTGTAGAGATGCCAACAATATTTGTAGTAATTGATTATTCTCAATCTATAAGTTGAACTAAAAAGAATAAATAAAAACCAGTTTTACATGTGCACAAACCAACTAATATGATATTAAGAATTTAAAATAGGACCACATTTGAAATGATCTGCAAGAGGATTTGTCCTATAATGCCTCAATAACCTTTCTTATTTGTATTGAATGCCATTAGAAACACACTGCCCCTACCATGATGTGGACAGATCTGTATTTGTGTCATTTCTCTCCTTTTTATTTTGACAGCAAGAATAGGGAACTGATCTTTCCTGCATTTCAATCAATATATAAGAACATATATCCACCTAAGGAAAGGAGGGAAATTTTCTAGTGGGACGAACAGGAATGAACCAACATGATTAACATTTTTGATGGATGAATAATATCAAGAGGTAAAAATTATTTAGGAACTAATATAGAACCAGGTTTAGAACAACAGAACCAGGAAATCAAAGTGAATTAGTCACACTTAATGTGTATTCAAACATCTGTTTTCTCAGTTCATGGAAAATTAATGTTGCTTTCTCTCTTTTCAAAAGTGGGACACAGGAAATGCAAAGAAATGATGAGCACACTGAGCGCTCTATGTTGAGATTTTTGAGTTATGACTACTTCAAAACACTATTTCAAGTGTTCCCCACCTCCCCATTTGAATGCACCATCAATAATGGAGTAGGCTACTTAAAGCATTTATGGTTTGCCACTCTGAAGCTTTCAGTACACTATGACTGTGTTGTGATGGGGATTTAAGCATTGCCATCATCTTTCCATGTCACTTTCCATCTTCAAGGTGTGAGAACTACTGCTTTGACCACTGTGGCCACAGAGGAATTTTCAGAAAGTCATATGCAAATATTACAGGTACATAGGGTTGGTTCAGAGACACTCACCATGCTATGTACATACACTAATGAGTAATTAACATATGCTAATGATATCCAAGGACTCATCAACACTAATCTCGAAACTGGCAGATTTTCACCTCCGGTTTGGGAGCAGCCCGCGCAGCAGCAACCCCAGGGACAAACAAAAGCACCAGAGATGAGACAAGGCAGGGATTTGTTTAAAAGAAAAGCTGCATTCCTCAGGTGCCAACAATAAGAACTTCAGATATTAGCTGCAAGCCATATTTCTAGTCTGGAATTTAACTAGAGGTGCATACAGACACAAGCAGTGAAATAACGCCTTTGGTGATAAACTGGATGTGCAATAATAGCATCAAAAAATAATTACAGAAAATGTACAGCCCACCACCACAAATATAAAACATTCTTTGAACTTCCCCCAATTTTCTACATGTGCTATTTAATTTAGAGAGGAAATATGACTTCTCTTCCACTTGCTTCAACTTTTCCTCTTTGACATAAGCCAGACAGAAGTGAAGCAGACAGATTTTCCCCTGTTCTCTCGATTGCAAATAGCAGCAATTCTGTTATGGATCAAAACACGTCACACTGCATTCACCTGGCATCTCTGACTCAAACTCTGACTGTGTGTATGATAATCCTTGTGTTAATGTTTCCAGCAGTGGGAAAATTCTCTGCAAGGATTTCTTGTTAGCCTGGTAGCTAAAATCAATTGTAGTCTGTGTCTCAGTTAGTAGCCACTTGATAAGGGCTTGAGAACACTCAAAATATTTTTTGTAAAATTTTATTACATATAAGAAGACACCCTTTCAATTACACAAGAAAGTGGGTAGGGAAAGGTACAAATGGATAAAAGAAGCTTAAAACCAAAGAAACAAAAAAAGGGTCACACAAAAGAAAATAATCACACATATCAGATTATGCAGAAAAAGGACATGAAAAGCATACAAAAGGATGACAATTAAGAGAAAGCAGTATTTAGTTTGTAGTTACATACTTGGGGTCCCCACACACTCACTTAGAATGTATCTCTTTCTAAAACTTTGTGGGGTGCAACAGCTAGCCATTTTCTGATGTTCTGATAAATGTGTGTTTTCACCTCTGATAAACAGCAGTTATGCTGATTAGGTTCTCTTATTTGAATAGCTGCTATGAGAATTGTGTGAAAATACTGACATTGTACTGGATAAAGACATGTTTTGTGCTGTCTTTAGTGAGGATATTGATTAAAGCAAAAAGGTTCAAGTAAGAATCCTGAGTATGTGCCACCATCTATTTTCAGCAAATATTCCCTCAGACCAGATTTCTGCATAGCAAGAATTGACAAGAAATTCAAATGAATTGACAAGAAATTCAAATGAATTGACAAGAAATTCACCTTGACAAGTCCACCAGAGTGGAAAAACAATGACTGCAAAAAAGAGTTGGGACAGTAGAATCTAAAAGTATGAAATGCATAAAATTTTTAAGCACAGCATACCTGCTCTCCTCCCAGGGAACTTGGGACATTGTTGGAAATTAAAATTAAAAAAAAGGCAACCAACAATCGTCCTTTGCCTTGAAAAAACACTAACAAGTTACTTTACACTGGAACTTACTCCTCTAGTTCAATGTTTCAGAGTTAAGGCTTCTACATTGCCTTAGTAATATTTTTATAAGAAATTTATAATAGCCATGGAACTATTCTGAACAAGGGAATGCATCATTCCCTTCTGTCCAAGATTCTGTATGCCAGGTTTAAAAAAATATCCATGAACTCTAGACAAAATACCTGCTAGTTTCATCAAACATTTATATGGAGGTATCCAAAAAGGAAGCATTAGAGATGGCAGAAGAGAAAGTGTGAAAATCCCTTATGTGCAGAGTGATATATAATAGATATTCATTGTTCTCATGCAGCAAAAGGTGACCATGCCTTCCCTAGACATTTACACATAATAGCTTGGGTATGTTTGTGGCTATTTCATCTGTCACTAAAACCATTTTGAGTATCCTCTCTTTTGAATTATTTCTCCAACTTTTCACTCTGGAACATTCATATTGTAGGTATCCATCTTATTATAGACATAATACTAGTCTCAAGATAAATGCTAATATACATTTCTATTTCTGTGTATTACTATTTCTGCTCTAATTTCTCTGATGGTCCTTTTTACCAGTTATTTGACACTACTTTCACATGCACTGAACACTTTTTTCTTGGCTGCCCTCCATTTCATCTCCACTTCTAAGGCCGAGAGCTAATTATACTCATCTTTCACTTGTTTCTCTCTGAGAAATTGGTCCAATGGAGCTTAAAGAAGCCTCCCATAAAAAGGCAAAGTACCTGTGAAATAAAATATTTGAGATGCCATTGTCAACATCTGCCAATGACACGGAATTATTCTGGTCAACCTCTTCTTGCTATTTTTTTCTCAGATCTTCCAAATACTCTGATTAGATATTGCTCCTAAAATGCTACACATACTCTGAACGCTGCTACAGTGTTTTGTCAGAAAACCAGATACCTTTTGCTTTTACTCAAAAGCCCTTCCCTCCCTAGTTCTGTTTTACAAGCCCACATATATAACCACATTCCTATCTCCTCCTATTTCATGTGTTCAGCCCGTTCTGTTCTGGCTCTCCCTTTCCCTTCTGTTTTCATCAATC
This sequence comes from Pedionomus torquatus, assembly GCA_013398155.1. Lineage (NCBI taxonomy): Eukaryota > Metazoa > Chordata > Aves > Charadriiformes > Pedionomidae > Pedionomus > Pedionomus torquatus. Next base: position 159,980 of record VZRU01021348.1, on the reverse strand, counting down.
CTTTGGGTTTATTTTAGTTCAAGCAAGCTGGTCCCCTTGCTGTCCAATGCGCATGGGAAACAGCTTTAGCACAGTCATGCCCTGGTCCTCCCCAGGCCAGTACTGATTTGCAGCACTGCTGTCACTCTTTTTTTAATGGTGGCTGTGACAGTACTCTTTACATAAGTAAGACACCAGAAAGACAGATGATCCAGCCTGTTCTTTCATTAAATAAAGGTTTGGCACCCTCAGTCATCATCTGAAAGAATTTCAATGTTTTCCACTGAATCATGATCTAGACTTTAAAGTTTTCTGTCCCTCAATCTCATTCCTGACAGTAAAGAGTACTTATGGTCCCACAGTTTCAATTTTTATTAATTATTTAAATACTGAATACTAATAAAAGCAGTTTTGCAACAAGTGATCATTTTTATTTACTTTTATAGACAATTTAATGAAATTTCAGCCATAACAGCACACATTTCAGGAAAATAAAATCTCTCCTTTTATTCATCCCAAAATGTTGTTTTTAAAAAATGTATCAGGGATCATTTAAAGTAACATTTTAAAGGAGAGTCATTTTTCAAGTTGAACAGAGAAATAGAAAAAATAAAGCAAAATTTTTAAAACACAAAAATCTGCTTTGTTGCACTGGTTCAAGCAAGCCATGTGAGTACAATGTTGTATTTTTGGCCACTGAGAGGATAATCAAGTAGATGAAGCCTCTCGGTGAGTTATAGCACTGTACTCAGTTTCCTTCCATAAAGTCGGAAAGATCAAATGATGTTTGGAGCTGCTGAGACTGAGGGATTCCATTAGATACTGCCTCTCCCTCCCTTCTTTCTAATAAGATGGAAGCTTTTTAGAAAATATGTGACAAATGACTACTCACAGAAGAAATAAATCACATACCACAGAGTACAGCATTATTAATAGTGCAATAACAGTAATAACTTACCATGATAGCAAAGAAGTACTATTAAGAGGGACACAGTAGCTAATGGCATTTCCTCTAACAGGGGTTAAAGGACAAACCTTGTAAATAAGCAGAAGATGAAAGAAGCCTGTGGGACCAGTCACATCAAAAATAGCCCGACTCTTCCAGGATGCTACTGAGTATGCACCTTGTGTAAAGTGCTCTCCATCTCCCTTATGTGCCAGTATTTTGGTAGTTTTTAGCTAATTTAAATTAGAGTGAAGGACATTTAGTTGCAATAAGACTTGAGGGGGGCATAATCTGTGGTAATGCTAAGAAAGCTGCGACACAGTTTTCAATTATTAGACTTATTTTCTCAGCAAAATGCTTTGTGAAAATAAAACCTGGAATTTATCATACCGATTTGTATTCAATCAGTATATCCTATCATTACATAAAAAAAAAAAAAAAGGTATTAATCACAAACGGTCAATTTGATTGTTCTTTCAGGGCTTCCTATTTAGTTATATATTAATTTTGGGAAGAACATATTTTTTAATATTTTATATGTGTCATTAAACATATTTGTATGCGTGTATCTGTCTTAGTAGCAAGTGTTCACAAAAAGTAACTTGGATTTCATTAAGGGTGCAGGTGTTCAAAAGAGGTGAAGAATATATAAAAGTTTTTTTAGCATGTTTTAAAGGTTTGAACGAAAATATCCTAGGCATTCTCTGGTTTGTATGGACATAAAATAAAAAAGAAAACCAAACCAAACCATTTTAAGTCAAAAAGCAAATGAATGCAAAATCCTCACTAATTTACTTTCAATATTGTCTTATTTTGTTTACCTATAGGTTATTACAGAAGATTTTTTTTTCTAATTAATAAGAGAATTAATTAAATCAATAACTAATTAAGTCAATGGATAAACATATTCTTTACCTTCATGATTATTTATTGAGTTCTGCATTCAAAATTTGTAAAAAACTACAGCTATAGAAAAAAATAATGAAAAAGTTAGTAACCTCCACAGTTAGATATTCCAACACAGCCCTTGGTGCCCTGAAATCACGTACCTAAGTATGTTTGGAAACATACATATATATATGACATATATATATATAAAGCTCTGTTCGCAATGGCATTCAGCTTACTAATGAAAAGCCAGAATATAACTACTGAACAAAAAAACCACCATGGAAACTTCCACACTAGAGTTTCTGCTCTCACACTATTATTATATCCAGAATACAGAATTCTGGAACTGCTACACATCTGTGACTGACAGTAAAGGCCAAAATGTCTCTATTGACATTTTTTTGAAGCAAAGATTTTACTGGGTACTCATTCTCCATAAAAGCTACATTTCAGTAAAGTTGAAAAAAAATGCCAATAGGTATTTTATAAATGTTTGTGCCTTTGTGAGAACAATGAATTAACACTAGCTCAAAGAACAGGAGGAATTAGGTAGATATTAGGCAAACCTTCCAAGACCAGCCTGTTAAAGCAGTTTTCTCAGCTCATGAGTAGTGACTGGCACTCATGCTATACTCAACTTGATTGCAGTATAATCAAGCCCCAGTACAGAGAAAAATAAAACTTCCATTGCACTGTTTCACATGCGACATATAAGAGACAACTGTTCGGACACTAAAATGACTGCACCTGTGCCAGCTGAGGCTGAGGAATCACAGTTCCTGGCAACAAATGAAGCTCACAGACATTTAAAACCATGCCTCTTTATGCTTCTGCAATGCTCAGTGTGGGTATGTGTAAGTGCAGGTTTGCACAGGTTCCTACATATTCATGAACAAGGCTCTTTTGTTGTGCAAATTTCAGCCTTTGCATTTTGATTACTTCCTTCTCCATTTGTACAGTACATAGCCGAAGCACAGAGGATATTTCAAACCTCCTTCTCAATTGATGATACTACGCTCATAAGCTTTGGAGAAAAGGAAGATTTGTTTGTGCTTAGCATTCGTGTTGGTTAGAAGGTTCTCTGTGCAAAACATGGCCTTCTACAATGCCCCTTGTGAAGTGTTTAACCCTCTCCTGCTGTCTGTATAGACAATTAAGTGCCCAGTTTCAGCATTTTAATTAGCTTATGCAAATAGGCTTGCTAACGGAGAGATACAACAGTATCTAGGTGCTAAAATAGACACTCTGACTCTTACTGTAGAAGGTATTTATATGAAAAATGAAGAGCACTACAAATTTTATTAGCAATTTGTTTATGTAAGTTTCTGGGGTTTGCTGTTTATTTTTATTCTTTTAATGGGGCTTTTTTTACTGCTTTACATTTCAAACCTAAGATATTTTAGTTCTCTTGTTGTAGAGAGAAGGACCTTTTTCCTGTTGGAGGGAGAAGGACCTGGTGCTGCAGCATCTCAAGATATTTACAACTGCCATATGAGACTAAGTTTTGCTATTGCCCACTGTGGAATTCAAACGTTAAAATGTAGAGTTAGAACAATAAGTGAGTCCTAATGTGATTAAGAATGTATGAGTTATTTTGTTTGCTGCTTGTCCACTCATAGATTACACAGCAATAACCTCATTAGTTGTATTCAGCATCAGGAATATTAATCTAACAGCATATGCTTACAGCTTAGAGCACAGCAAATTTAAGAAAAAGGGACAATTAGAATATGGTAAGTAAATATAAAACCTTCTGGATTCAAGTGAGGCTATAAAGCCATCTGAAAGCAAAATGACAGCTGGTCTCACAATATTTTAAAACAACTGCTATTTTGATTATGACGTACAACCATGTTATGAAGGGCAAACTGTGGAGTTCAGCTGAAGGGTATGGTTCATGTTATCTCAGGATCATCAGAAGGAATATAATATACTGTCTACTAATACATTAGGCAAAAATTATACAATTCTTAACAATTACATTAAAAATCTTTGTAATATTTGAATTATAGCAACTACTTTGGAAATCTACTGATCACTTGTAAGCTCATGCTACTTCCTCTGGGTTGTAAAATATGCAAATACTAGCCACTTCTATAAATACCACAGAGATTATGGCTTTCCTTCTAAGATGTATGTCTTTTGTATTAACTGGACAAACTTTAGGTGATTGTTTTTCTAATTGCATATATTTCATTCAGTGCAAATTCATGAGGGAATTTACTGTTTAGACAATGGTGAATTATTGAATTAGTGATATGCTCATTTCTATCTATTTAGTATTTATAAATTTGTTCATTATTATTCCACATAATTTTGACTGCAGAGCTTGCTTCTGTTATAGAAGTCACATGCTTCTCAATCTATTTGTGGAAAAATTACGGCTTAACACAGGTAACTTTATTCTGCCAATATATTGTCTTTTTTGAGATGCCGTTGTTTTTCTCATCAAAATTAGAGCTTTCACAGCAAAGTGGAATGGCTTGGGCATTCTTTGTCAGTTGTGGAAAGCATTTTGTAGACGTGTATGTGATGGCTGAATTGTCAAAACAGAGACTGAAAAAAAAAAAAAAGCAGATTTTAGAACATGCAGTAGAAGTTTAGGATAACAAAGCTTGTATATAATCCCTTTTCTCTGCTTGGCATATTAGGTCATACTGTGGAGAATTTTAGTGTATGTGAGTTTTGGTGGAACACACTCCAACTTACCAACACTACAGCAGTCTGAGAGGAGCCTTGGCAGAAAGAAAATGCAATGAGCACTTTATAAATCACTTACAATGAGCTATATTAGTTTCCGTTGGTAAAAGAGTTCTTAGATTAGGTACTATGATCTAAACCAGAGTAAAAGTCCTGTAGATTAGTTAAACACAGCTCCTTTTAAAGTAGGGTTTAAGTGAATCAGATGACTAACACAAAACTTATTCCAGGTCAAGAATTTGGCAGGAGGCAAACTGAGAGCTGGAATGACATTGGAATGGAAAATAAAGTAGGAATGGAACTACAATTACAACATAGTATAACTTTGGCATTGCTAAATACCAGGAACTAATTGAACCTTTTTGGCAGTAAAAATGCTACTTGTCCTAAAATTATAACTAAGTCATTACTGAAGAAAGAAAGGGGGAGGGAATACATACAAGTGATTCCTATTTATTTTTTTTAGAGCTATTTTCAGATTTTAGCAATGTATACAGCTTAAGGAAAGAATGAAAGACAGAAAAGGTGGTGAGAAAACAGATAAAACCACAGAAAGTTCATGTCTGGTAATCAGACTTTTCGAAAATATTAGGAAGGTGTAAAAGACGAAAAAGATTCTAACAAACATAACTATTGTGTGGGATACTGATAGCTTTGAGGTAACCTTTATGTGAAATCATAAATCTATTTATTGCAGCTACGCATGAGTGCTTGTACTGCTTCTACACCCAAAGTGACTTACAAATACTATAAACTTATGATTTATAATGATGATATATTTAGAATTATTTGTAATATATGATTTATAATTCTATGCTTAACCTGTGATAAACTTGCATTGATAATAAACTCCTTCTCCAAGTGGCAGAGGAGCCAACAAAGAGAGGTGCTATGCTGGACCTTGTTCTCACCAACAAGGAGGGGCTAGTGGGGAACGTGAAGCTCAGGGACAACTTTGGCTGGTTACCATGAACTAGTGGAGTTCAAGACCCTTAGAGCAGCGAGGAGGGCATACAGCAAGCTCACTATCCTGGACTTTAGGAGAGTAGACTTCAGCCTCTTCAGGGATCTGCTTGGCAGTGTACTGCGGGATAAAGTCCTGAAGGGAAGATGGGTGCAAGAAGGCTGGATCCCCTCCTCCGGCCTCAGAAGTGATGAATCCTGACAAATAGGAAGTCAAGCAAAAATGCCAGGGGGCACCAAAGATGGCGCAGAGCAGCCCAGCAATGACTTCTGCCAGTTTCCTCAGCCCTTGCGGATGCATCCCACCAGGACCCATGGATTTGTGGATATCCACTTTACTTAACTGTTCTCTAACTTCATCTTCCTCAACCAAAGGGAAGTCTTCCTTCAGACTTTCTCTGTTACCTCCAAAGTCTAGGACTCCTGAGGGCTGGCCTGAGTGGTGAAGACTGAAGTAAAGGTGGCATTCAGCAACTCTGCCTTCTCTGCATCCTCTGTCACTGTGATACCCGTCTCATTCAACAGCGGGCTCACATTTTCTCCATTTTTCCTTTTGCCTCCATACACTTGTAAAAACCCTTCTTGTTGACTTTGACATCCCTTGCCAGGTTTAATTCCAAGGAGGCCTTGGCTTTCCTTGTTTCATTGCTGCATACTGTAATGGCATTCTTGTATTCTTCCCAAGTGGTCTGTTCCTTTTTCCACTCAGTGTAAACTTCCTTCCTCCATTTGAGCTTTTTCAGAAGGTCCCCGCTCAACCATGCAGGTCTCCTGCTTCCTTGGCCTGATTTTTTTCTCTTATGGATGCATGGATCCTGAGCTTGGAGAAAGTAGTATTTGAATACAGCTATCTCTCTTGAGTCCCCCTACCTTCGAGAGCTCTAACCCATGGGATTTCTCCAAGCATTTTCTTGAAGAAGTCAAAGTTAACCCTCCTGAAGCTCAAGTTTTCAATCCTATTTATTTTGCGCATAATACCCAGCCAAGGCTGCCTCCAACCATAATGTCCTTCAACAGTCCTCTTTGTCAGAACGAGGTCCAGTAGTACACTTCTTGTTGGCTCCTCCACCACCCAAGTCAAGAAGTCAGTACACTGCAGGAACCTCCTGTACATGCTTGGCTGTGTAGCCTTCCCAACAGATATCAGGGTGATTGAAGTTCCCCATGAGAACCAAGGCCTGTGACTGCAAGACTACTTTCAGCTGTCTGTAAAAGGCCTCATCAACTTCCCCATCTTGATCAGGTGGCCTGTAATAAACACTCACAGCAGTGTCTCTCATATTGGCCTGCTCCTTAATGAGAGACACTCTTGTGGGTGTTTATGAAACCATTATATTACACCATTATCCATCATGTTTGAGAAGTTGTGGCAGTCTGGTGGGAGTCCCCACTGAAGGAAAAAAGGGAAACATAACCCCATTTTTGAAAAGGGAAAAGAAGAAGACCCAGTGAAGTACAGACTGGTCAGTCTCACCTCTGTGCCCACCAAGATCATAGAGTAGATCCTCCTGGAACCTCTGCTAAGGCACATGGAAAATAAGGAGGTGATTGATGACAGCCAACATGGCTTCACTAAAGGAAAGTTGTGCCTAAAGAATATCGTGGTCTTTAATGGGTTTACAACATTGATGAGTAAAGGAAGAAAGATGGGATGTCATCTACCTGGACTTGTGCAAAGCATGTGACACTGTCCAACATGACATCCTTGTCTCTAAATTAAAGAGGCATGGATTTGATGGATGGACCACTTGGTAGATAAAGAACTGGCTGGACAGTAGCATTCAGAGCTGCAATCACCATCTCAATGTCCAGGTGGCAAGCAGTGATTACTGGCATTCCTCAGGGGTTGGTACTGGGACTAGTGCTGTTTAACATCATAGTTGGTGACATGAACACCCTCAGAAAGTTTTCAGATGGCACCAAGCTCTGTGGTGCGATTGACATGCTAGAGAGAAGGAACACTGTGCAGAAGGATCTGGACAAGCTTGAGAGGTGTTTCCTTGCAAACCTCAGGAAGTTCAACCAGGCCAAGTGCAACATTATGGCAAACCCAAGCGCAAATATGCCCCAAGGCTGAGCAGAGAATGGATTGAGAACAGCCTTAAGGAGAAAGACATGGGGGTGTTGGTTGATGAGAACATCAACATGAGCTGGCAATGTGCCATGGCAGCCCAGAAAGCCAGCTGCATCCTGGACTGCATCAAAAGAAGCATGGCCAGTAAGTTGAGAGAGATGATTCCGCCCCTCTACTCCTCCCTCATGAGACTTCACCTGGAGTACTACACCTAGCTATGGGGCCCCGAACATAAGAAGGACATGGACCTGTTGGAGCAACTCCAAAAGAGGCCTACAAAGGTGATCAGATGGCTGGAGCACCTCTCACGTGATGACAGGCTGAAAGAGTTGGGGTTCTTCAGCCCAGAGAAGAGAAGGCTCGGAGGAGACCTCATAGTGGCCTTCCAGTACCTAAAGGGGGCCTACAAGAAAGCTGGAGAGGGACTTTTGACAAGGGCATGTAGTGATAGGACAAGAAGTAACAGTTTTAAAATGCAAGAGGGGAAATTTAGATTAGATACTAGGAAAAAATTCTTTACGGTGAGTATGGTGAGACACTGCAATGCTGCCCAGAGAACTTGAGGATGCCACATCCTTGGGAGTGTTCAAAACCAACCTGACAGGGCTTTGAGCAACCCAGTCTAGTGAGAGATGTCCCTGCGCATGGCAGGGATTGGAACAAGATGATCTTTAAGGTCACTTCCATAGTAAGCCATTCTTTGATTCTATAAAACTTCATCCACAATTTAGATAAACTGCCAGTCATCAGGAACCTTCAGAGAGGTATAGAACTGAGTTGATATGTACATTAGTGTATGAAGTCCCACAACAACTGTCTCATGAGGTACATACCCAGGGGGCTTCTCCTCACTTAAGAGAAAAAGAGGATGTTTCCTCCAACTTAACTATAAGGGTTGACTAATACAGTTCACATTAACACCAAAAATTGCCACAGAAGACTGACAGACAAATGAAAGATTTCAGTCAGATGTAGTGCCTGAAGCAAACACTGAACTTTCTGCTTCAGATGAACCCACCATCTGTGTACCTACCACTGAGAAAATGAGTATGTCAGTCTTGGGTTGCATAAAGGGAAAAAAAATTCCAAGAAATTCTCATGTCACCACTCTGCAATGCCTCAGCTTAATATTTTCTCAACCAAAGAAACAGATTCCAGATCTTAGAAGTGACAGACAATACAACATTTCATTAGATTTTCTTTGATGAATAAAAAACACAAAATCAAAGGCAAATTAAGAAGGAAGAGTTTAGTGTGGTTCAATGGGTGTCTCTGAATGCACAGCAATAATAATAAATTTGGGAATACATAAATTTCAATGTCCTGTCTACAAAATAGAAGAAAATATATTTCAGAAAAAATGAATATGTCATGGATTTGTGTCTCTTTCTGTTCTCAAAACTCCAATAACATACCTACTATTTCCACCTCTCCAATCAGCTGGAAACTTACAGTATTTGACAGTTTGGCTGGGGCTTTCACAGCCCATCCCATTACTGTATTTTCTCATTGTCCTTAACTTCAGCTGGATACTTTGGATACTTCCGGCCTGCACTTAACTGATGCGACCAGACAGTTTCCATGTGTAGAAAATATTGTTTAACGTAAATGGCAGAATTGCAGCAAAACAACATAAAGAACATTTCAAAAGGAACAAAGAATCTACATGCTTACTTTTCTTAGTGTCTCACCCCATGAGATGACAAACAATTCTGAATTCTTAGGAGTCACCTCTTATGTTCCTAAAAGATGCCTTAGCCAGCTTGCTTTGCTAAAAGGAAAGCTTGGACAACTGCCTTTTGCAGTTTCCAGAGAATGAATTTAAAACATTGCTTATGTTCTTTGTTACGGATTTTTTAGTTTATAACATCAGCAAAATAAATCCTGTAACTCTGGCAGGAGTCTGAAAATTAACTGTCTTCACATCTGATCTGGGCCATAAAATAGTTAATCTATACCTGCTTTATTACTTTTCTGGCACGTTTCTTAGATTGCATGTAATTGTGCAAAATGGACTTGTGCAAGGCTTTTGACACACAAATCTTTGTCTCCAAACTGGAGAGACATGGATTTGACAGATGGATCACTTGCTAGATAAAGAGTTAGTTGGATAATTGCACTCAAAGAGTTGTGGTCAATGGCTCAATGTCCAAGTGGCAAGCATGAGTGGTGCTCCTTAGGGGCTGGTACTGGGATTTGTACAGTCCAACATTTTTGTTGGTGACATGGATGGTGGGACTGAATGACAGCAAGCTGTGTGCAGGTGACACGGTGCAGGGAACGGATCATAGAAGCATAGAATGGTTGGAATGTACCATAAATAGCACTGAGTTCCAACCACCCTGCCATGGGCAGGGACACCTCCCACTTGACCACCTGACTGATCTTGAACACCTCCAGAGATGGGACATCCACAGCATTCCAGAGAGACCTGGACAGGCTTGAGAGGAGGGCCCATTCAAACCTCATGAAGTCCAACAAGGCCAAGTGAACTTGTACTAGGTCAGAGCAATCCCAAACACAAAGTCAGGCTGGGTGGAGAATGGACTGAGAGCAGCCTTAAGAAGGACTTGGAAATGTTGGTTGATGAGAAGCTCAACATGAGCTGGCAATGTGTGCTTGCAGCCCAGAAAGCCAACCACATCCTGGGCTGCATCAAAAGAAGCATGGCCAGTAGGTTAAGGGAGGTGGTTCTGCCTCTCTGCTCCTCCCTCGTGAGACCTCACCTGCACCCAGCTATGGGGCCCCAACATAAGATAGCTATGGACCAATTGGAGTGAGACCAGAGGAGGGCTACGAAGATGATCAGATCACCTCTTACATGAAGACAAGCTGAGAGACTTGAGGTTGTTCTGCTTGGAGAAAAGAATGCTCTGGGAAGACCTTATAGCGGACTTCCAGTACCTGAAGGGGGTTACAAGAAAGCTGGAGAGGGACTTTTGACAAGGGCAGTAGTGATAGGACAAGAGTTAATGTTTTAAACTGAAAGAGGGTAGATTTAGATTAGATATTTGGAAAAAATTCTTTATTGTGAGGGTGGTGAGACACTGCTATAGGTTTTCCAGGGAAGCTGTGGATGTCTCATGCCTGCAGATGCTTGAGGCCAGGTTGGAGAGGCTTTGAGCAACCTGGTCTAATGGAAGGTGTCCCTGCCCATGGCAAGGGGATTGGAATTAGATGATCTTTAAGGTCCCTTCCAACTCTAACCATTCAATGATTCTTTGATTCTATTATTAATTAATTCAGTTCAAATTTACAGTACCTTCATCTGGAGAGTTAGGCAGGTAGTTTCTCAATGAGCACACTTCCCATTTCAGGGACTTAAAATCAGAGACTCACAAATACCCACATACATGGAGCAGCAGTTCCGAAAGTTTAAGGATAAATAAATGCACTCATGTGTAATCAACTGCAATCTTAGGTATAGTGTCTCCAGCACATTTAATATCCCCAAAAATACAAATGAGGTGCTGGAACACATTACACGGGCCCATAAATTAAGGAAATTCTGTTGACTCATTGATGATTCGGCATTAAAACTCCCCAAACCAATCTGAAGCTGATCAGGTGGAAAGCCTGACTTTTGGAAAAGCAAACTCTTCCTACCTTAGGTGCTCTGAATTACTGTGGGATCCTTTCCCTGTATTAGATGCACAGTACTAATCAGTATAAAGCTACTGCAGTGTCTAATGGAATTGTGATTTACTACTTTCAGATCAATGGATAGATTGAATGGGATTCGCTCTAATCAGGTACTTTAAATAATGAGAAACCCTCCATCCAGCATTAAACTAAGCCACACAAAACTGTGCTTCCTTGAAATCTCAGCAGAGTTTGGATAGAGAAGAATAGAGATTAAATAAATGACTGTCCAAGAAACATTGGTTCACTAAATAATGAAAAATAAGGATGGGTCTAACTTCATAGATAGTGCAAAGATACATATTTATGAACTCCAGTGCAAAACTAAGCAATAATCTGGTAGTTCAAAACAGTCTATGTTCATTCCACTGATATTTTAGACATCATCCCAGTTGTGCAGTTATTTCATTAGACAAATGAACAGTTTAATTTTATACATCTGAGTCCATATTCCATTTAAATGCAAAGCAATATATTTATTAAAAGATAAATTTAATTGTCTGAAAGATTAATTTTGATCTGGTTGTTTATCATAGTATCTCTTTGTGAATGTGTTAATTTATTTTAACGGGATGGATTTATTTTCTGAGCCACAGAACTTTTAATGTTCATGCAAACCACATACACATATACTGCATAGTTGCTAAAACTCAGTAAAAAATAACCTATTTAAAAATATTTCCTTTAAAGCAATTGTCTACAATTAATATTTAGGCCTAAGGGAAAATTTAAAGCAACAGCACTTTTACTGTGTAACATTCTCATAAAACATGGATGAGCTCTTCAGTTCTGATAATACAGCATGCATCAGGAATTTACTGTATTGACGTATTAGCAGATCAAGGGACAAAGAAAAGCATGTTCAAAAGATGCTGATTAAAAATATGAAAATAAAAACCCAAGCAAATCAGCAGCAGATTTGAAGATGAGCATTAGTGTTGCCCTATATAGTCTTTAGATGTTATTGAAGATACTGACTTTTCTCTAGGCATGTTTTTTACCTCTACTTTTTTCTGCCAGTTTAAATCTAGTCTTTATACATTTCTAAATCAGACAGATAAAGCACTCCCAAGCAAGCAAAAGGGAGGAATCAGATCAAAGACAATAAAGCATGACAGATAAAGGCAGAGCTAGCTCATAGTAATAAAACACAGGAAAACAATCCACTTTTTATCAGGTTCCACAGTCCAGAGATTGTAGGGGAAGATGATATTCAGATACTAGTATGGAATTAAAATACTGTGGGAGGTCTGAAAACACAAAGATATAACCCTCGTATTTTACTTGAATACACATAATCACCAGGCATTGTTTGTTTGTACTGATGGGCTGTAGATAAAAATAGAGCAGTACAGAAAGCAACTATCTTGTTAAAAAACCCCAACAATTTCACTACCATATAGAAGGATTTTTTTTATAATTAAAACACTGTAGTGAAAGACACACCAACAATCTGAGGTGTATAAGAAATCAATTTCAAGTGATTAATACAAATTAGCTTTAGCAGCTTAATATTAGCTAACAACAATTCCCATTTCCAAAGATAGTTTCCTTAAGAATCAATTAAAAGAAGTGGGTCTACTTACAGACAGATATGCTACTTTGAATAAGCAAACATTACTAAGTCTTCAGTTGTTGCCTTTTCATGCAAAAATAAATCCTTGTCCTTTAATATAATGCAGAGTTGCAAATTTAAATTTAGCTAAAGAGTAAGATGAGTGGGATATTTGCAAAGAATGGGATAAAGCTAAATCTTAGGGGTTTTGTTTCTTTGCTAGTCTCCTTACTTTTATTTTTTTCCCCACAGTAATATGGTTTCAGGCACTGTTTTTGGCATATTATTTGCTTTCTGGTGTTGCATAGGTATGCTGCTTGAACCACTTTCACATGAGGTAGTTTGAGGCCTACAGGAAGGAATGATTTAACAAATTATTCTTGCTAAAATTGTATATTTTAATGAGTTCCACAGCTTAATCTTTGAAATGAAATTGTAAAATAGATGAGCCATTGCTTATTTTTAGTCGAACAATATTAAATAAATAATAATAAAAAAGTAATGATGTCTTCATGACTTTTAATGGTGAAGTCATCACAGAAAAATAGCAGAGCACTGAAATGCTCTGGTGACATCAGTCTGGACATACAAAATTACAAGTTAAGTGGTAACTCCCATCTATAAGAAACCACAGAGGAATTTTGGTTATTATCTTCTTAGGCTGTAGGGTCTGTTGATCCACATTTTTGCTTGTGATCACCAATTGTACTTTTGTGAATATTAGTTAATGATACTGAATAAGGAAGTACACATTGACACAGGTATAAATATTTTTAACAAGGCAGTGTGAGGTTATCCTGAGAGAGTAGAGACCCTGAGAGAGTAGAGACCCTTGCAATTTCAGATTGCTTCAGTAAATTCAGGCTCAGCATAAGGGATAATGACAAACTCAGAAAAGTCTAGAACCATGAAATACAAGATGAAACATCACCAGACAGAGATTAACACAAAACTATTTCTGTACAGAAAACCTGGTGGACCTAACAGTAAGATATGAAATGCATTAAAAAGATATGAAAGAGGAGCAAAACAGAGCTCCACAGACATTTAAAACTGATCAGAGGATAGAAATGGCAATGAGGATTAAAACTGCAAGCAGGAAAAAGAGCTAGCCTTTTTATGGGTTCACAATACTCTCTGTATTCCTGCTTGCAATTATACTCTAGGTTGGCAATCAGTCATTAGGAACAGCCAAAAAGATTAATATCTACCATAACAGGAGTCATTCCATTCATTTTGTGTGATGAGCCTTTTCCATGATCCAGAATTAATTTCTTCAACATCAAAAGTACTCAAATTATGCCACAATAGTGTTTAAGAACAGTAAGATTCATAAACTTTAAGAATGGCAATTCAGCCACAGTTAAATAAAAGTCAGAGAAATCTGAAGCTTATTATAAATACAAGATATATTAATGTTTATTTTAAACACTGGGTTGAAGATATCAAAAAGTAATATCTAGGAAATGGAAGTCTATGGAGAGGCTATGTATTCCACCTTTTGTTATAATAAGAGGCTAATTTAACTCATCAAACTACTTCTCAAAAATCACTGCTTATTTCTTCTTCTTGCTGGTTCTCCTTAGCTCTTACCTTCCAGACTCAAATGTGAACCATGTTGAGTCACGTCCATATCTCCTCAAAGAGCTCAGAGGCCACATGACCAGCTTGACCTTGGCATTGTGGATGTCCCAGAGATAGATGTTTTCATGTGTGATCTGCATTGTACATTCCCCATAGATATCTAAATTTGGTGTAGGCATAAGATATACATTGAATCGTTCTGGAAAAACAAACAAACAACAAAGCACAGAATAAGGTATCACCAGTTAGACCAAGAATATTTATTGGAAAAAAAAAAAAAAAGTAAAAAAGAATATATTTACTGATGGTTCGGAAATCAAGACTACATTTCTAGCCTTGAACAGAGGTGAAGATCCACTGATGTTGAAGAAACCTTGCTAATGTACATGACAGGAGTAGAAAAGAATTTTTTCATTTCATTTTCATTATAAATAATACAGCAGACTGAAACATCTTTCACAGATGATCTTCACAGTCCTCTTTGACACATCCCCAGCAACCTAACCAAAGCCCTTTATCCTCACATTAAGGTCTACAACTCTTTGCAAATCAAAATTTACAATTACTTGAGCTCAGATAGAGGTTCTTCTCTCAAAGAACATAAGTATAGACTTCTTGGCAAAACATGTATGTACAACCACTGCTCCTTAGAAAAACTCTCCTCAAAATTGCAGACCCAGGTTTACTTATTGAAGCTTGTTAGTAATGATATTGTGTTAATTTTCTATTATTTGCCAAACTCCTTATAATTTTGTCAAATTAATAACATTTTTAATCATCTGTTTCTTTCTTGAAAAATCTGATTTAACACAATATATTATTATGGTCATGACACCAATTGCTATCAGCT
The DNA here is from genome assembly GCA_013398155.1 of Pedionomus torquatus. Taxonomy (NCBI): domain Eukaryota; kingdom Metazoa; phylum Chordata; class Aves; order Charadriiformes; family Pedionomidae; genus Pedionomus; species Pedionomus torquatus. The sequence goes on along the minus strand of VZRU01021348.1, from coordinate 144,796 downwards.
GCACTGCCATTGCAGAGTGCACTCATTGAGTAAGAGGTCAAGGTCATTAATAATTTTCTGAAGTGCCTGAGTGCATGTAATTTAATAAGCAACACAAAAACTATTTTTGAAAAGAAAAAAAGGAGAAAAGGAAAAAAACCAAGAGGATATAAAACACCATTAACTCATATGGCAGGAAGTAAAACACAATAACAGCAAGAGAATTTTAAATAAAACCATAATTTTATTTGAAGAATAACTAATGTTTCTATGAATTGCTTCTACAAAGAATGAAAAACTCAGTTAAATTTCAGGTTGCACAGTCGGAAGTGCTAGTCTATATTTTAACTCTAGAAGCACTGAAATCTTAGGGCTTAATAGCCTAATATGGGAGAGTGCAGCCGATTCACAACTTCCTTCAAAATTTCCTTTCATTTTCGAAATAGGATAGAAATGCAAAATGTCAATGCTGCAGCACTGAAGGGTTTTGATAAAAAAAGTTTGAACAATTTGAAGGATAAGCATGAGCAATGCTCGTTCCCCAACAGCAGCGGGGAAATGTACTTTAAAGGGACACTGACAAGAAAATTGTCTCCAATTACTTAATGTAGAATATTTTTAATCCAGCATTTTCACTGAATTTTCTCACATGTCCACATAAAAATTAGCAAAGATTTTAAAGTACTCAGAAGAGGAATAAAGTGAGAAAAAATTATTATAACAGTAAAAATTAGATGCAGCTTCCCCATTGTATTTGACATTAAATAACACAGACATTATATCTCCATTTTTTATTTATATTATTATTTATATGTTTGATATACACATTCAGTTTTCCAACAAATCAGTGAAAATACTGCAATTGAGTTAATATAAGGTATGTTAGAAGTGTGTGTGAGAGTGTGTGTGTGTCAATAAAGCAGCAAAAGTTTGGCTGAGGAATTAATGGAAGCAGGGAACTGCTGGGAGAGTGGTAAGAATTTTTGTCCTGCATAGCTATAAGTAAACTTGTCATCCCCAGTGTTATACTGTTTCAGTCAATTTAACTTTGTTCTGTTAATGACTTGGTCACTAACAACTGATCCATTCAGTTTCATAGCAATTGATCCATTTGATCCATTGAGCTTCCCCAATTGATCCATTCAGTTTGATAGCAAGTCAAGCTGTTCTCCCAGTCTCTAGTTCTCATTAATCATGCTAATGGGTATTCGCCCTAAAAGTTTCATTTTACAACTAAGGTCCCAAGTGTGAAACTCCTGATGTATTGTGAAAGCCTTTTGACACACAGCACAAATAGATTAGCAGGTGCTGCTGAGATTACTGCAAAGAATTTCCCTTAACCCCCGGAGGAATGTACTGGGCACAGGTCTAATCTAACCCCTACTGAAGTAAAAGGAAAGACTTACATGTGTGTATGGGTTAATGACTGCATTGGGGAGTTGGGAATGGTGGAGAACAAGATATCTTATACTTTGCAATGGAATTATACATATTTTTATATATATAAATATATA
>VZRU01021348.1:104138-143270 GCA_013398155.1 Pedionomus torquatus | reverse complement strand
TCTATATATGACCTTTTTCAGTATCCATAAATCATTGTGATGGTCACACAAAAATGCCTAGGAGCTTCACTTCTGTGTTTTTATCATATATTAGACTCCAGTTTTACATTGCCATGCTGTTACTTCCTTTTACTTACCTCCTGTATTTGAAAGAAAGATACAGATGACGGACATATCAGATTCTCTCAGTTTTCCCTTTATATTACGTGAAATCACACAATGTGTTTATGGTTGAATGGGGATACTATATGAAAATCAAAATCTTCCCCTTTCCCTGTCTTCAATGACATCACCTCAGAAAACAGAGAAATTGGAAAGGTGCAATTATTTTCTGAAGTTAACATTAAACTGTTGTGTTGGAGGCCCAGAATATTTTAATTTATTTTTTTTTTTAACGGTTACCAGGATACTCATGAAATGCTCAACTTCTCTGAAGTATTTGGCAAGATTATTGCAAGAAGGGAATTCAGGACACATGGTATTCTCAAACTGTCAGGAGACATTTGCTGACTTTGCAAAGGGAGGTCAGCATCTAAGGTGAGGTGTCATGGATTAAAGAAAGTATGTTTGATTAAACTGAACATCCTCTGGAGGGCAAAACGTTGATCACTTGGAACTTACTCAAAGTGGCAAGTGTACAACATATGTGCTTGAGGATAGATACATTTGCTTTTGAAACTAAAATGAATACTTTTGAGTAATGGAAGACTGAGAACACGGAAAGGTGTGGATACTAATAAATTATTTTAGGAATTAAAATGCAGGGTCCAATTATTCCATTTCATAAAATACTTGAACATGTATCTAGGTAAAGGCAATATGATCATTCAGTTTTTAGAGGCAAGTTTTGCCCTTGAACTCATCCAGGCAACAACAAACATTCATAGGCTAGATTTGTGAATCCCAGCTGAATTCTGTCACGAGATCTTCTAAATCACATTGAATAGGATATTTAGCATCTCTGTGACTACCTGCATACAAGTGGGATGAGACAGTAAATAGTTCATTGGGTAGTAAATAGAAGTAGACGCTGTCTTGTTGGACAAGACAAGGCTGAGACTGAGCAGGTGCTCTATCTCAGCATTCAGCATCATTATTCTCCTCCTTCCTCTAAAATTGGTGAGAACAAAGTTCAAAGACAGGGGGAGCCAGAATGGGAAAAAAATGCTGATATATTGACACACTTATTCCACTCGTTTCTGTATAACTGCTCTTTTCCATCTCCTTGAATAAGCAAAGCAATGCTTCATCATACACTTTGTGCATATAAAGGTGTTTAGCATTTGGGCTTTGGCAAGAATATGACCTTTAATAACATTTTCCAGAGCACAGGAGCATAAGAGTCTTTGTTAAAATGAACATATTGACTGAGACAGAGACTTGGCAACAACTCTGAAATGCTCTCAGTCTTCCATCTCAATGTGCAGCTATACGGGGGAAGCAAAATGACTGGAGGCCAATGATTCTGGTTCTGCCATTTTATCACTGTATTCCTTTGCTTAAATCGTCCCTGTTGGAAAACTGACCGGAAAACTGACCAGAAAACATTGCAATCCAGATGCTTTTTTTCGTTTCAGCTTAAAAGTGAGGGGAAAAGTCCTTACGGAAGGAGGCAGTCAGGTTGGTGGGATCTATAGAAGAGGCTTCAAAAGCAAAGATTCAATTTCTGTCCAGGGAAAAGTCCTTCACCATCTATGAGATCTCTGCTGCTAACTTTCTGTAGCTAATTTTCAGGAAAGAAAGCTCTACATCTTGAAGTCACAGCATTTCATGTTTGCTTGTATTCCAGGTCTATTAGAATGATTCTCTCCTGCATTATATGGTGAGGAACCAGAAGTTCAGAATTAATTTTATCCCTTTAATATATATATATCCCTTATAATAATTCTGCTCTGTTTTCATTAAAATGTATGGAAAAGTCTATTAACATCTTAATGAAAATATAAAAGCTGCCTTAAATTATTTTAAAATGTTTCACTGATAAGTAGCAAGGTAGAGAAGAATCTGAAAACTCGCTGGATTAAACAGCCATTAAAACTGAAAACACCTTTCTTTTCTGAATAAAGCCCTGTTTGGTTTAGTTAAGAAAAAAAAAAAAAACCAAACACAACCAAACAAACAAAACCCACAAAGTATAAAAATGCCTTAAGGATAACAGAAAATGAATAAAAAGCCAGCAAAATGCTTTTATTTTTCAAATCACAGGGATTCTACGAACTCTAGAAAATGCTCTAAAACAAGTCAGCTCTCTGAACATAATTACAAAATTGCTATGGTTTGGCTGGAGTTTTTAATCTCAATATGCAGCATAAAGAAATAACTCATAATCCTCTGCTGAGGATTCAAGAACACTGTTCACTATGAAACGTTACATCTTTAGTAACAGAAATTAATGATTTTTTTTTGCAATTAAAACCCAGAAAGCAAGACTGCTTCACTGTGCAATCTTTTTAAATGAAAAAGGAAGGTAAAACAAATGTTACGGAAAAGGAAAAACTTTACAAAGGAAGCAATTTTATGAGGTATTAATTTAAATATTAGGCATGGAGTAAGAGTAAAAAATCAATTATCCTTCTAACTTTTGCAGACTTCTAAAATAAAAATTAGCTTTAAAAGCTTAAAAAAGAAAAAAGATAAAGCACCAGCACACATAATAGATAAGAATCATATTGACATCTCAGATGTGACTTCTAACAATAAATGTGCTACAGCAGCAAAAGATGAACAGGATTTTTCTTCAGCTTTAAAATTTGCATTTTTGCCTTTGTCTTTGCCTATTTTTTTCATTGTTTACAGCAGTTTTACTAATAAAATGTAATGCAAGATGATTTAATAGAAGTATTCAGTTACTTTAGCATTATTATTTAGTATTCAAAATAGATAGGAATAGAGTCTTCACCAAAGAGAAGCACTTGCTCTTAAATGGGGAATCTAGTAGCAGTGTTTACATTTAATGCTTTTTTAATCAATATTGTGTTTAATTTTGGGGGGGGATTTTTTCACATAAACATAGTTTATTGGGATGACTGTTTGGATCTGTTCATTTGGATGAATGCTTTGTAATTATTTCCTTTTATAAAGAATGAAAATATGGAGACACATTGTAAACAGCAATATTTTGAAAAAAAATCATGACCATGGACAAATTCTAGATATGATGATAGTTAGGCGGGCAAGGGTATATTAAGAAAACAGATTTGTTTTTGTTGTTATATTTTGGGGTGGACACAAAATGCTTCCAAATGTATTGAGAGCTGGAAAAGAAGTTTCCAACTCTTCCAAAAGAAGATAGCACTCTGCATTCATTACTTTTTTTCTTTAGCAGCAGCTTGAGAAACCAAAGGAATATGAAATGTGTGTGCAAGTATCATACAATACTGCTCAGAAGTCTACTCATCAACAGTATTATCAGATCCAGTTGAGTCCAGATTATCTTTCCTGGAGTTATAACTGTGTGTTATTGTCTGTCTTATCACTGTATATTCAGCTTCCCTGCCATTATACTAAATTCTTTATCTGAATAGGATCATATAGCATTTACAGCTTTTGATTTAATAATATACTTTAATTCTTTATCAAATAATATATATGGACATTCATAAACAGTAAGAGACTGTTTTGTGTGAAAAGAAATTTAAAGAAACAGGGTTGCTGCTATAGGGGAGAGAAGGTAAAATGGCTGGAGAATACCAGAAGCTCCATTTCCCATCTCACTTATTGGAATCTGTTTATCATTGCAAACTAAGCAGTCATTAGTTGTGAGCATTAAGTATAAAACCAATACCACCTAACGGTCATTTTCCACAGTGGAGTTTACACAGTAAGACTTGTGGTAATTCTTCTTGAAAGCAATAATAGAGATGAAATGTAGTGAGAAGCTTTCTGTTACTGATTTGCTTTCCACAAAATTGCTTAAATGTCTTCTCTATTCTTCTTAAGAGACTCAATAGCCAGAGGTCTCTGCTAGAAGCAGTGCAGATCTATAGTTTGGTTGTTTTAGCTGTCACCACTGCAGAATTGCTTGGTGCTGGAAGGTCAAGCAACAGTGCAATGAATAAAATTGTTCTCGCTGACACTTACTGAACAACTCAGAACTATAAAAGGAACGTCTTTTTCAGATAGCTGCACTACTGTAAATTTTTATCCTCCTATGACAGAAATGCCCCATGGCCTTTTAGCCATGATATTTGCACACCAGACAGCAACTTTGCCAGCCTTTGGAACTAACTGTTTTGTAAACCATATTGTTGCTTTTGTGTCACAGAGAATGAGGTGTCTTCCCGCCTGAAATCAAAAGCTCATCTCAGGAGAACCACAAGAGTGAGAGCAGGAGGATAAACAGGCTCAGATGTAACAAAAAGATGTTAGATAAATCATAGCAAACACACATATTTTCCTTGTTGAATATTACCTGAAGTGTAAGTTCTTGTGTATAAAAAATATAAGTATCACATAGCAATGAGCTTTTATGGTCCCAGAGTATCTACAATAACAGTTATGAAAATTATTGTAAATATTGCAAAGTGAAGGTACTGGCTATGGTGGACATATACAGGGCCTAAACCAGAAACCTACACAACAGAAAACTTCCTGTTTTTTCAAGAGATAGCTAATTTACTTACAAGTACTTGATACACATCATGTAACTGCTATTTAAGAAATAGAATGGGCAGGTAGCTGGACAGATTAAAAGCATACCATATTAAAAATATTATTGCTAGGAAAAAGCAGCACATGAAAAAAAAACACTCCTTACTAGGCTAGTTCTTTTATGATCAAGAAAGTATTGTTATTAAATTTTAAACACTTCAGAAAATCTTTAGGGCAAAATAAAGACAGTGGAATGACATGGGATTAATGTTTAATACACCTATTATTTTGGGATTGTTATTAACACCCTGCCATATCACAGAGATATCAACAGTATATACCCTTATTCATTTGCTTTTAGCTCTTAAAATGTAAAAAACCAACCAAACAAAATAATCAAATTGCAAAACCACTGGCACTGTAGTCTTCATGACAATGCAATACGTGGTCTTGCTCAGATACTGAGACACTTGTTCAGTGACCTGAAAGAAAACCCTTATATGATTCAGGCAACAGAATCTGCATGAAACTAGATGCTAAGGCTTTAGGATTCTATTCCAGTTTTACAAACTGTATTTTCACATCTCTGTTTCATGTAAATATTAGTACAACTAACTCAAGAGGGATTCTATGAAGTTGAAATACTTGCAATGTTTTGAAATAATGACATTGAAAGCTACTATAGCAGTGTGCAGTTTTTATTTAACACAAAGATAATAAAATGACCCTGACAACTGCCATTTTCACAAGGAGTAAGAATTCAGATATTTAATACATATAGTCACTTTTCATGGATTTGAAATTGGTAAATCATTTTTAACTCTTCAGTTTCAGGTCAACAAAACCTTAGTAGACTTTTGAAAGGTTTTTAGCTATCTTTTTAAGTACAATTATTGATAGCATGCCTTTAAAAGATACAAGGGGAAAATTTATAAGAAAATAATTTTAAATTTTTTTGTCACATCTCACAAAATGATTCCGTCCTCCAGTTAGTCATTGTTTCCATAAAACTGTCATCTGGGAAATGGCACTGCCAAGTTTGCAGAATAAGGTAACTCATATAACTGAAATCAGAGTTCCACTCAACTGATTTTACTGAAGGAATCTGTTAAAGAAATTTGAGTGTACCTGCAGGTTCCTGCAGCACAGCTAAATGAACAAAATGCTAGATTTCATACCAATAGTAATAATCTCTCCTTTCAAGTTCATTAAAAGGTCCCATAAACCAGAATTTGCTTTGCTTCTGAACAAGACAACTGAGGAGACAACTCTGAATTTCAAACGTGCTTATTAAAATGCAGAGTTGTGCATCAAGGGGATGAGGGAAGGAAGCTGATAGGTATCAAAATTACTTGACTGAGATACTATAACTAATTATTTAACAGACCATGATTGTCAAATATTGGATTATACTTTTTCAGCCACTTGGTTTAAAAGAATATGGCTAATGATACTTTCCACACACTATTATTCATGTGATTTGCACAAAAAATATATGTTTTGCTTCCTTGTTTCTTTTAATTTATTTACTGAGAATAATAAAGATGGCAATTATGTTCATATAAGCTGGTTGGTAGCACTACAGTTAATTTCTAGACCTAGGCAATTGAATCAAGACAATTGGATGTCTTTCAACAACAAGATGAAATGTAATATTTGCCATCTATGTCTGAAAGCTGCTGGACAGTATATGAATTCACAGCAGAAGGAGTGTGAGGAACTTCTAGTTATTTTTCTCACAATTTATTTCCCTTTGCATTTGTGAAGAAACTCATAGTTCTGTCTTCAACTGTATGCATATTATACCTATAGAATATAGCAGATAGGATGCTCTGAGTGGTGTCTGATAGTTACTGATGTTATACAACATTAGCAGCTCTCCCTTTGTTAAGAAGTCTGAGACTACAAATTAAATCCTGTGTCTCATGGCAGGCAAACAACTTCACAAACACCTTCACAAACCTTTAAACTTCTTTTGAAATGCATCTGATCTTTGAAGAAAATGTCTTAAAGATTTCTGTATACTTCATGTTATTATGTTCAGAGACGCCTGGACTCTGATGAAATTAATACAATATGAACAATGTAGTACTATTCATTCTATAATTTAATTATAATTTTGTTTATAATGATAGTTGGGTTGATATTTTATGACCATTGAGACAGTTTGTTTTATTACTTTGTTAAAAGCTATTGGATTTTGTAAAAGCGTCGAGACAGTAATAATTCCTGAGTGCTGTAATTTAGGGAGGAGTAAATAAGCACATTTTGAGTTGCCCTCATGTTCATTAATAGGAATTAAATGACAGGATAATCACAGATTTTCTTTTGTTATTGCACATTCCATCCATTAGCATCCTTCCTATGCACACATCTATCTAAATGTCTGTTCCAAATAGTCTTTATATGAAGACTTACAAACTCAGGCTTAGTGCTGACTAGCATCTGTCATTGTTCTTTTCACCTGTATTTCACAATTCAGATGACCTTGACTTCATTATTCAAGACAGGTATGATTTTAAAGCAAATATGTGTTTGGCAGTCTAAAGTGCTGTTGACTGTTCACTGATGTCTTTTAAAACTGTGGAACAACAGCTGCCGCTTTATTCCTCTGCACAGAGGTCATTGTTTCCAGAACCAGAAAGGTCATAGTCATAATTTCCCATGACAGGAAAATGCAAACACAATGGACACATGAAGTCAGTCTATACATGCTATTTAGTATGGAATTTAATCATCTTTGCAGAAAAAATAGGAGTGAGCCTTAAAAACACATCCAAATGTTTAGTTATTAATGATGTGCTTCTAGCTAATAGTAAAAATCCTAGCAACGACAGATACAATTAAAGATAACATGGGACATCACCTAAGAAATTATCTAGGAGCAATTACAAAGTTACTTACCATTTTGCTCTCTCTGGACTCCAGCAGCAAGCAAATCTGGTTCCCCAAGACTTATATCATTGAGCCTGGTTCCTAGACACTCCATGCAAAGATGTTTGCACCATTCCTCTGCCTCAAGTTCTGGAAAAAAAAAAAAAAAAAAAAAAAAAAAAAAGAAGTTAGTGTTAATATTTTACTGCAAATCAAGTGAAGTTAGATCAATGTCTTCTTACTGACCACCTTTATGACAATATGCTTGTGTTGAACCATGAGTTATTAGCATAAACTTCCACACCTATTTCTTTGCCTTGAATTATGAAATTCTGAAGGGGTTTAGACTATCAGGCCTGCATCTCTCTTTCTGAATTTTGGGGGTAGGAGGTAGAGTTAAAAAAATAAGAGAAAGGACTAGTGAGTTTGCAAGGCATTATCTTTCTAGTAGGCCTTCTTGAAAAACGGGATGTAGAAGAAAATTAGATATAATATCTGAAAGATTCTTTACTGCACTTCAGGTAAATCTGAACTATTAAAAATCTTTCTGTTTCTAAAGGTTCTAGAGTATTTTTCTAGAAGCAAAGGGAAAAAAAAACCAGTAATAAAAACATCACCAAATCCTAAACTTCCTTCTCTGCTGTACTGAACAGCTATGCCTGTCAAGTTAGCTTGAATGATTAATTTTTTCAGTTCCGTTCACCTTCTTTTGGTCTCACAGAAGTTTGGGCATTAGTTGGAACACGTGTATGAAATTTCAAAGCCTCCTAGTTCTGAGTCCTCCGTTGTGTCCCAATCACGTACATCTGAGAGCTCCCTATTTGTTAGTCTACCAGATATAAATTTCCCAAGGCGTAAACCCCCAAGACACCACAACAGCCTCTTCTTCACACCCAGCCTCATCCTATCCACTTTCCAAACTTAACATCACAAAATCTCTGGCACTGGTCAAACAAGTAACATCTCAAGTTGGCTTTCACAGAGTGTGAAACCAAAACTAATGAAAATCATATAACTAGGCCAACTGTCTTTTTTTTTTTTGCAGAGCAGGCTTCACCTTAGGGAAACTTTCTGGAGAGACGGCTTGGCACCAGGCACATGCTGAGCATCTATTGTCACAGTCAGTCTACATCTGATCAGCTTTCAGAGCGGGTGACTACAGTCATTTAGAAATGGTTCTGTTAAACTGCCACAGTTTTTTCATTTCTATTTTTGGGGACATCTGGAAAATACTTTTGTGACAATCTCTACAATGCATTGCTGAAATTCATCGAGATAGAAAAATACTGCATGCAAGCCCTGAAGCATCCAGTGATGATGACTTACTGTAATTAATGAAGATTTATATCCAGGGAAAATCTTTCCACAGTCCTCAAATCCTCACCTGGTTAGGCATAGCTCTCAAGTGACAGAAACATTTGCTGGACAAGAAATGGAGACAGGCATGCAATTTTAGGTCTTCAAGAATGTTTGGATACCGTCCTTTGTTCAGGACCTTGAATAATCCAGGAATAGATTGCTCCTGAGTTATTCTGGTTATTAGCTGACCAAGTTCCCAGGCAGAGCCCGTTTGGGGATTTTTGAGAGCCGAATGTGGTTGCTGTCACAGGGACATAAGCAATTTCAGAGGCTTGTCCAGAGCACTGTAAGCAAAGGGGTTCCCCTTATCCTTCACGCTTTATTGTTTCTTTGTCTTGGAGCAGATTCCCAAAGTTGATTTTCGCATAACATACTCAACTTCTGGTGGGAAGAGACAGAACTTTCTGCCACTACCATTCCAATGACATTTAACTTTGTATGTGAGAAAAAAATATTGAGGCAACAGCTTACTGCTCCTTAACACTTCTACAGATCACCTCCTTGATGGAAGTAAGGAGAGAACAAGTATTATCTCTGGACAGCAATAAAAACCTAGGGCTTTTAAAAAGAATAAGATTAATTTTTCTAAAAGCCTACCTCCAAAATTCATTTTCTGCTCAAACATGAAGAAATTTCCCTCCTGTTTTCCCTTCCTCTTCTTCAGCGTTTGTTATTTCCTTGGTTATTCATTGTACCAGAGCTGTGCCAATAAATCTTACCTTGCCATGAACAGAGCTGCATGTCAGGGAGATGATAAAAGTGGACCATAAGACATGCTGCCATGTTCTGGCAGCTTGCAGAGAGAGTGTGGGGTGCACTGCACCAGCATATGGGTAAGCCAAGCCCCCTCAGGGAGGGTTCCCACTGAGTTTCCTAACATCTGCTTTCAGTTATAAATAAACTCTGGGGAATCAGTGCAGAAAGGCTGGCAGTGCAAAGGTGACAGTGCAAATCTAGTCTAGAGCTCCTATGTTTCCTTCCCATCCCCCTTGCCATTTCTCTTCTGCCTAAACCATGTTGCAGAACAATATATATGCTAACAGAGTGTGTAGCTCTATATAAAGCCTGTACTTTTCCTGGTGCATGGCTGGGATATACATTTTATGTAGTTTACAAAATCTGTATTTTATTATTTTCTTTCACTGTGCCTGCAGCTGGGCTGAAAGGGTACATTTAAGAAATGTAGAATGAGATAATGGTAAACAAACACTAAACTAACCTCTCTAATTTTACAAACATTTAAGGAGAAAGGCAAACATATTGGCATTTCCATAAATCCAGCTTAATTTAACATCAATATATATTCAAAACAGGACTCATGTAAAAGCAGCAACTTCTGTTTATATGTATACTCTCACGAGATTTCCAGCAGATTTTGTGGGAAACAAAAAAAACAAAAAGCATTGTTCTAAGAAGCTGTTTCTTTTAAAAGTTTTTGTTTTTATCTCCTCAATCCATTTGTCTCTCTCTTTTACAGGAACATCTAGATCTTGAAAGTTTGGATCCAGAAACTGCCTTTCAGAGTGTTTGACTCTGGCAGTTTAATTTAAGCTGCTGCTCCTTTACTGCCAGACATTGGTGGTTAGACCCAGATTAGACCCTTCTCCCACGGCCACACAGAAACTTATATTACTGTGAGCATTATGAGATCATGGTTTTATTAAGCACAGGCTATAAAATGCATTGTATTACCACATAATCCAAACTTTGTATCTTACAAAAATGATTGACTTAATATTAAAGAAAATATAATTTCAATGCAGAACTGAAATATCTTCCCACAGAACTGTGAGGATTTGTGTCTGCTGTCAGAAACATCAGCATTATCTACAAATGTGTTTGTAAGGTCAAGGGTATGATAGCACTGTTTGAGGTGGTTTTACCTAATGCATCCTAATAGCTATTTCTTACTTGCAAGGGATTGCCTACAACCTTTTCCTTGACAGACGTGAAATCTTCTTAAGAAGCAGGTGAATTACCTTTCAAAGCTAAAGCTGTATTTCTCCTTTCATCATGTGCATCTATTATGCAGTTTGCCATTCTTTGGTAAAAGGCCTACAGAATGCTTTGTTTCTGGACAACAAATAAAATAATATTTATGATATTTAAAATTATTTATTATAATTCTTAGTACATAAACACTTCAGTCACAGTAGCAATCTTTAAGAATGACATCTACCACCTCATAAAACAGAGCTATCACCATTAATTCTTTATTTTGATTATATAGATATATTGAAACAGATGAAATATTACAGTGGAACCAGGCCATAAAAAGCTGTCAGCAAAATTCTTCACTTTAATGCATGCAGATTAGATTTATCACTGGTAAATGCTGAGTTTTCAGTCATAACTGGTACATGCCATTGAAAAATTTAGTTTCCCTTTAAGATAACTGAATTCTTAGACTGAATGATAAATTGTAAAGCATGCTTTCACAGCTATAAATAAAATCTAAATACTTGCATTTTCATCTTTACTGTAACCTGATTATAAAATACTGTCATACAACTGTTGTGACGTGAGATAAAATTGAAAGAGATGGGAGATCTTAATTAGGCACTGTTTATTGCACAAGAAATATTCTGGGGAATAAATCTGTAAAATTGTTATCTGAAAACACACACCTTGTTATTAGCAATATTTCCCTGCACTTTACCTGAGGCTATATGTCTTTTCTACTTCAGTTCCCAGGTGATTAAACTGGTGCTGTTCCTGTACCAACCACTGAGGTTGTGTATTGCATAGATAAATGGGTTTGGCGATATAAAAATGATGATGAAATAATATTGGCAAATGGTATCAGAATTATAAATTTGTAAGAATGAAAGAGCTCTACTGCTACTTACGGTTGTGAACAGTTTATGTTACACAGTATATTCTACAGGAAGGAGGTTGGAGGCAGAGATAGAGATACAAGGATATATTTCACTTCACCATCCTGAGAGATTCTCTAGGTCTCTAAGGCTAGAGATGGGATTCCTTTCAGACTCCTAACTTGGGAAGCATATTGTGTGTGGACTAAACCAAATCCCTTCTGAATCCTGTTAACTTTACATTCTTTCACATTCCCCTCCTGTGTCCACATTGCTCAATCCTCCAGAAGCCTTTATCACCCACCGGAACAGTTGCCAGCACAGACCAATGCCACTAGCCTGAGATAAAGCCCCAAAGAGGTGACCACTCCTTCTCAGTTCAGCTTTTGTCTCCCTAACACCCCTTCCTGTAAGGCCCTCCATTCCAGGAGATCCCTTCCATTACCATCAGCAGCAAATTATTGCATTTATCAAAACCTGGTCAATTTATACACAACTCTTAAAGCTTAAAAACAGAGATGAGGCAGTTTGTCTCGTCTTCTTCTCATGCAGCCCACACAAAGTGATGTGACCGACGATTGAAGTTGGAAATAACATGCATGCAATATTAGAGGAGGATAACAAACACTGCCATTGTGCAAATCCAAAAAACTCATTCACTTTCTTAATGTCAAATTGTAGAAACCTAAAACGTTAGTTTCTCCATTTCTGAAACATTTTTATGTATTTCCTGCACAAATTGTTTGACTGTTCTTCCCTCTAAACTATTTCTATAAGAGGTCCAAACCCAACTGAATATTCTTACTCTGAATGAAACTGGAGAATCTATCCTGTCTGGATCAGTAGGACTGGTATCAATATCACCTGATATTCTCTGCCAAGAAAGAAAGAAAAAAGAAAAAAAAAAAAAAAAAAAGCCACACGGGCCAGTTTATCTCTTCTAAAAATCACACAGCCTTATTTAGAAGTTAATAGGGAAAAAAAAAATCATAGCATCCCTAGAGGACTGATGTGCTTTGTTCGGCACTACATACAATATATGCAACAAATTAATTTCTTTTTTTTTTCACTAGCAAATAACATCATTGCCTGCAGGCATGTAATTTCCTATTAAAATCAATACTACCTTAAAAAACCTGTATTCATTATAAGTATACATATCATCCTTTGAAGATTCATCAGTATATGTATCATCCTTTGATGATTCAAACTTAATTTTATTTTATAAATATTTAAAACATGTTATCTAACAGAGTCTCCACTACTTTTGCTAGAGCACATCACACACACAAACACATATGCAAGCAATGCCATGTGGCTATTTCTTGTCATTGTTTGGATGACAGTGCTTATTTTGTGTAATAACATGCATTAATGGTTAACACTGGCTATGCATGAATTAAGCAATTTTTTTTGGTTAAATGATGGAAAGCAATGAAGGGGACATTTAATGTAAAAGAACAGAAAAGTAGCCTGTATGTAGACTAAAACTTGATTTCAGTTAGATAGCAGCAAGATAGCAGGCTGCAACTCTGAAAGAAATTCAGTTATTACAATGATTTTTTTTTAATTGACCAATGATATTTAGAAATATTTTATGAGATATGGGACACATATATAGAATTTTTGCTTGTGCTTCAACTACTACTACCTCTAAGGAAACTTTTTTTAAATTTTTCTTGAACTGTGATTTCTGAATCTTTTACCTGGAGTGTCCTGTTATTATATGTGTAAATCTCTAAACCAAAAAGACAAAGGAAAAAGTGATGAAGGAAAACCACATATACTGTTAACTTTTATTAGTTTACTGAAAATATTTTATATTTAGTCTGTGACAAAATATCTTAACGGAATCTGAATATTCTTTAGAAAAAAAAAAGTCAGTGACATGTCATTTTGACTTTTTTCTTTTAATACCATAAGACTATTCAATTTTAACTCTTTCCACCTATTAAAACATATGCATGTTTTTGAATATACCATCAGTTTAATGACATACCCACCTTTCTCTGTACAAATTGAGAATTTTAATATTTTTTTTTTTGCTTAAGAAAATATGGAATAAAGCAGAAGCCTAAATGAATAAATACAGAATAAGAACACAATCCGTAAATTTAACTGTTGGTATATTTTGGTAATGCACTTTTTTTTTTTTTCAACTGAGGGAAAGTATAATCTAAGTATTATACAAAAAGAAAGTTATTTTCCCATCATTTGCTATTTTAAATTTGTGTTAGCATAAGGATAGCACAGTCAATTACAATAATTACCAAAAGATATTTATTAGCTATAATAAAATTAAAATGGATACTTCTGCCAGAAATCATCCACACTTATCTGAGGATGCTGCAAGATACATCACAAACAGTTTTTTTTTTTAATTTGGGCATGTACCTGTGTTTGCAAATAGCCATCTGTGTATGCCTGTAGTTATCGCGGTTTATGAAAACTGACATTTTCCTGACAATACCCTCTTCATTTCTGCAAGTCTGATCAAAAGTGTCAACTTGAATAACCAGCACTCAGCTACTAGACCGTATACCATCCTGTCTGTAATATAAACACATACAATATTAAGTGAATGCTTTTGAAGGCAATAATAGTATTTTAAAAGATTTGTCATATTAACGTTACTATCCATTAAACCATTTCCCTAAAATAAACTTCAGTTGCACATAATATCTACATTGCTCCTCCTTTCCAGTTTAAAATTGCAATGAAAGAGCACCTTTCACTCAAACTGTAAAATAAATGCCCCACAACACAGACTAGCTGTCCCTAACCAAAGTTAAAGCAGTAGGAAATGAGGTTTCCCATTTGAAATGTTGCTTGAGGATGTAGTTTCCATACAGAAATAAAACTTAATTGACTTGTTTAAAAAATTGAGAATATATGGGAAAATGAAGAAAAATAGTTAATATATAAGTTAGTTATATAGTTAATATATAAGAAAATTATTTTCTTTGTTCAGTACAAGTGCAAACGTAACTTCAGGAACTTTTTTTTATTTTTTTTTGTATAAATAGCTATTTTCGACTATTAAAAAAAGTGAACATCACTTTACTCTGGGAATAAAATGCTAGTTAGTGGATAAATAAGTCCATAAGGGTAGACTTACAGTTATCTTTACAGATCATGTATACTACTTCATGCTGGGGACTAGTGACTCTCATTATACCATAAAAGTTTATCAAGCGTTAGGACATCCAACAGATCAACAGTGAGTTGACAGAGCACCATTACTCAAAAATATCCCTAGCTAACTTTCACTCTCAATTCAAACTTTCTTTCAAGTGTAAAGTAATATTATGAAAACCTGTCCCTGCCAGTTACAGGAATCCATCATGGGAATGGTTCCCCAGGATTGTCAATCCATACTTGTTTCAACAATTATTAACATTAAATGACAATGGCATGAAAGTAAAGTAACCTCAGGCAGCTTGTCTGTGGTGGGAATGATATAGCACTACCAGTCAAGTGTCCCAAAAGTTATGTCACCAGTAACAACACACAGAGGATGTTATCACATCAACTTATGCACCTACCCCATGACTGGCAGTCAGTAATAGCATTTGTCTGGCTTAAAACTTCATAACATTTCAGGCTTAGTCTACTCCAACAATACTCTTATTCATCTTGAAAAGCTATAGGGCCTTATCTTAAATGCATGGAAAATTAAATAACTTCTGTGTAAATCTAAAGCATGCATCCCTCCTATTTCCAATTGTTTAATTTATGATCTTGTAAGAGGATCCATATCAAAATAAACTAGTACACATCCTAAGATTAATTTCACTTTTTTTTTTGTTATATGTTAAAGATTCAGTCTTACTTTTGAAATATTGGTAAAACTCGCCACTTGAAGATCAGAAATACTATTAGATAAGGTAAATAATTCTAAAATCATAATTTTCCTATACTAAGGAACTAGTGATAAGGCTAGTTTCAATACATGGCAGAAAAAATATGCACTGTTGCCACTAGAAGCTTCATTGCTCTTATGCCTTTGACCACGTAACTTTCACACCAGCCATCTGAAGATCTTCTGCTTTAAATCAATAGGAGCATATAATAACTAGCAGATTAAGAAGTCTTTGGAATCTCCCTGTCTTCCTTTTTTTTGGCGAGACTTCCAGCTTCGAACACTTAAGATTTATTAAACATTGTCCCATTTTGGCGGAGTGCCGAGGGCACTGTTTGTCAGTGTTGCAAAGGCTTTAGGAAACCTTTCCTGCAAAGTACTACATGCCACTTTCAAAATAACAAACCTCCTGATAGAATATCTTTTTTTCTTTCCATGCTTCCATTGCCCAAGAAATATAGCATTTTCCCCCAGACCCTAAAATCAGTATTGTAAAGATGTGAGTCCTTGTTACTATTATAGCAGGACTTTTTGTCACTGGAAGTGCAAAGAAACTGGTTCAAAGGGATTGCAGACAATTTGTGACTGAATTAATCTGCAAGATCATAACACTGTCCTATGTGTTCTATGATTTTTAGTTCCATAAAATTTTATTTTAAGAATTTGTATTAGCTAGAGATGACTCTGTGTGTCTTTTGCTTTATTCTTGGTGGATTTTCACGTGGTAGTGCTGCAAAAATTTTAAAATAAACAAAACAAGAAGCCAACTTTAAAAGTTGCATAGTCTAGAGTTAGTATCTAAGGAAATTTAATGAGAAATGTCTTCCTCAAATTTCACATCTTACAGAATTTACACCAAAAGGGATTCTTTTTTGTTATGAATTCCTCATGTTTCTTACTCTCCTTTTACACTTGTATCTTTTATTCTCAGCAACAAACGGATCCCTACATTTGATGCACCTAAATTTTATTTCAATTAAAAAAATGCTTTATGAGAATAGACACTCTTTGAATTTCTGTGAAAACAGATGGTTTCCAATCAGACAAAATATCCTGTAAGTATTAATCTCCTAAAATAAAGTACCTAAGCTATGCCATTTTAGATTTCTGTCTTGATATGCACCACTGATATCTCTACAAACATGGTCTTAAGAGACACATATGGCTGCCTGAAAAGAGGCAATCTGCTTAACGCTGAAACTCAGAAATCTCAACTTTCATTAAGTTAATAGGATTTTTTTAAAATATTTTTTTAAATTCAGTGGAACATTTCTAAGATTCAGCTCAGCAAAACTATGTCCTTTGCTGAACCAGGAAAACAGCAAATAGATCCAACTTCAATTATGTGTCATTTTCCTCTAAGAAAATCAGAATGAGTCTTGATGAATGCAATCTTACAGTACACACCACAATTAAATAATTTGAAACTTCAAAAACTCTTTGCTGAATGATGGCTTAAGGCCATGTTAACTGGAGACTCACTGATGAAAGGTAGTTTTATTTAAAATTTGTCATCCTTATTTAAGGGTAAGCAACTCATTATAAAAGTATAGAGAATGCTTAAATTTAATATTTTGAACCATATAAAGCAAGAACTGCACAGAAAAATTAGGATTGTGGTTTGTAAATCAGGGGTGCTGATTATAGCGAAAACCAGTATCTGAAGTTGCAATTTATGCACACTGGTGATCGATCGCTACTTACAGCTTCCTTGTGAACTGATTTATAAACACACACAGTACTAGATAGCAGGGGATAGACAGCCTTTCCTTTATGGAAGAGTTGGATTCACACACTAGCAAAGACCAGTCCTCTTCTGTGTTCCTTACTTGGGCTCCAGGCAAAAGTCCTCTTTGGGATCTCTCATGACCTAAGCTAAATTCAAGTCCAGGTTCTCTCTGGCTGATAGCTTTTAATGGAGAGAACAAGCTGGAAAACCAATTATAAACAGAAATGAGTTATTAGCAGTAGTGATGACAAAATTGATCATTGTCATTTAAAATGAGTTACCTGGCGCCATCAGCGCACACTGAACAAACGGGCAAAAAAAGTACAATACATATGCTGCCATATGTTTTTCCTTATTTTCTGAATTAATTATTTTAAATGAGGAAATGGCTGAATAGAATGTTACTCTTCCTTCTGCTTGGAAACTGTGGCCTACTCCTAGCTTTATTGTCTTAAAAAGTGCAAAAAAAGTATTTGTAATGTGTGAAGGTAACCAGGGGTTTATTGATTTACTCATAAACAAATGAATTTTACATCAAGGTTTTCTTCCTGGATCGATGTTATAATGAGACAATAATGGCAGTCAGATCACAAAAAGCAACTAAATGCATAATTTACTCCTTTTTACTGAGTAAGGTAAGGGCAGGCAGACACATTATTCTTTACAGTTTCAAAATAAACCATAACATATGCCTTTGCATAGAACCTTTATAACTTTTAAAATTAATGAATCAGTTTCCATGACTAAAACAAATAGTGTAATATAGTAGATTGAAGAACAAATGAAAGAAATTTGTTATAATAACAACAGTGAAATTCTGAAATAGTGCTTTACTACGCTAGAGAGAGAGAAAATCTTTTCTGTTTGTATCAGAAAACTTGGCATCTTCTTTTACACCCCTGATTTTAGCCCTCTTGAAGCCCAAGATTTGTATTGACAAACACATGTATAATGCTTTTAAGAACAAAATTCAAATTTGACTGAAGATTTTTACATATACACTACTTAAGTGTTATAAATTTGTAGTTTTTCTTCAAGACATCCATTAAAGACAATATTTCTTCAGAATTCATAATAGCTTTTACCAGCATGTATACACATTTTTTTACATGTTGGCATTTTTTGATTCACAAAGATGATTAAGATTATAGATGTGACAACCTTACAAAATTAAAATGATTCAAAACTTCACAATTCACGGGATACCACTAGTTTCTTAATTTAGCCTGCACACAGATCACATAGATATCATAGATGTTGTACTACACTTGGAAAAGATTCACACTGTTGCTAAGCAAAAAAATTTTGAAATTACATTGGCTTTTTGAGTTTCCTGTATTATTTCATTTCCCATTGCGAAAGAGAATAGAGGAGAGAAATGTCAGATAACTTATATAATTCACTTCTTTTTTATTAAGCAAGGTGATTGTATGCTGTAGCAAAGTTTAGGCTAACCTCCTTGCTTGCTCAAGCAAAGCTACGATGGTATGATTGCAGATGTTTAGAATATAAAGCAGAAGATACACAGCAAGGTAGTTCTGTCATTCCTACTGGATTAATGTTTGTAGGAACATACCTACCAAAACCTGTCTTTCCTAGATAGGTTAGCTTAATTATCTAGAGGAATGTCCATTAGCACATTCAAATGTTCTTTCATTTTACCTTTATGAGCCATATTAATTTTATATGCCTACAGCAAATTCCCTAATTTGATTATTTCAATTGCTAGGTCCAGTCAAAATTATCTGTAACACAGTCTGGGCAGAAAAACCAGGGGTAATATTGAATTCATGTTTTATTTATGGACTATAAACTTCAGTTATAGGATTGAATTATTTTTTCCCCTTGATATTGAAATGAAATTCTATGCGACTGAGAGGTTTGGCCATTTAAGAACTTTAATGAATAGACAAATTCATACTATCACTGAGCAAGTACCACTTAGAAATGGAGTTGACTGAGTTTCCTACATCAGTCCAAAGAGCTGACTTTGGGGGGACGTTTTACAAAGTATTTCCCATTTTCTGAAACAGAGATAATATGTATTAGTGAGGCATTGTTCTTATGTGAAAGATGATAAAATGATCACCTTGCTGACAGACTTGGTTCCTTTTCCCACTTCACTAATTCTAAGTCTACTTAATTTAACTAATAGGCCTTCCTGTTTTCTCCTAAATTGGGTATTACTCGTAATTATATCTAGTTTAGAAACAAATGATAGATAGTAGATGAGTTTTTCATTACATTTAATTTCATTCATGTTTTCATTACTAGGAGAAAAGCAACATTATGCCTGCATTTTAACTTTGGAACTATACACATTTTCAGGGAAAGGCTTAGTTTAGAAAACAAGCAAGAAACATGATAATACCAGTTTTTCAACTTTACCGTACATGATTGTAAATATGCAGGCTAATTGCTCCTTAATAGTACCCAACAAAGAGACAGACTAATATGAGCTGCTAGTAGCTTTATGCTGCTAAACATAAACAAAACCAAACCAAAACAGTGTAAAATTAAGTCCAGATACAGACGCAAACATGGAAAAACTAAGAAGTGTCCCTTACTTTCAAAATGCAAGCTTTCTAGATTGTAAATGTGTCTAGATTTCCATCATTTAAATTCAGATCAAAATTCCTCATAATTCTAGTGAATATGCAGCTTTTACTTCAAAGTAAGGCTCAAATATTCCCTTGATGCCAGAATATTAGTACACATCACATAGATTATACTGAGCATGAAGCTCAAACCTCCAATACATGCCAGCACTGCATATGCATGCTTTGCTAGAAGAAAACATGAACACAGTTTATTTACATTATTTTTGTGAGCACAATTGTTTTTCTCTCTTCACCATGGCATGTAG
The DNA here is from genome assembly GCA_013398155.1 of Pedionomus torquatus. Lineage (NCBI taxonomy): Eukaryota > Metazoa > Chordata > Aves > Charadriiformes > Pedionomidae > Pedionomus > Pedionomus torquatus. The sequence continues at coordinate 123,174 of VZRU01021348.1, read as the reverse complement.
AAGAATTTAATTAGGTGACAAGTCAATTATCCCTTTACTATGAAGAAAACCAAAACTCATTTGAAAGGATGTACTGAACTGTCACACTAAGTCATCATCAAGAACTATCAAACAGCATTGCAAGTTTGATCCACCAAGCACCTGAAAAATTTAAATCTAAATAAAAATTACAAAAAACTCCACAAATAAGAATATAAAATTTCTGAATTTTTATATAAAGATTTCAGGTGAATAGTAGCTATTTCAGTGGAGGGCTAAAATAAATATATTTTCTATCATTAGCACCTTATTTGCCTTATTTGCACACAAATACACTACTTTTAAGTTTCAAAACAAATAAAAATTAAAAAGAGTTTTAACTATATGACTATTTAAAAACTAAAATGCAAATTCAGAAGACCTGTGCTGTTAACAGCTCCATTCTATTGTTATTTCCATTGATTAACTTCAATTTTAACCTTAGATTAACTTGCAAGGCAGATTTAGTAGCAATTGGAAGTCTTCAGAATTGCTTAAAACAAAATTTTAAAAAGCAGCCATGCTTTAGGAGACAAAATGAAAACAAGAAAGCTTTTCTAGAGCTAATATAGAAAAGAATGAATTGCAATTCATGTCATAGTGATTTGAACAAGAGCAGCATACTTTGAAACATTTTTAAAACCACGCTGTTTTAAAGCTACATTAAGAGGAGCACTGATTATGGCTGATAAAGCCTTTTCTTTTTAAAAAATAAGCTCCTTTTGACATCAGAAGCACAATTTGTATCTTGACCTTACAGTAAATTTCCTTATCTGAAATTAAAAAAAAAAAAGAAAAAAAAAAAAGAAAAAAAATGATTTAGAATAAGATTTCCAGAGAATTTAAGGCTGACCATCCCAAATTGACAGAGGAACTACTCACACAGTAAAATTAATTCATGAAAACATTCTTATTTATTGCCAGGGAAATTTCTGAATTCTGTCTTTGAGAGAAGTAATGCTGACTTGCTTGGAACTTCATGCTAGGATCACCAATCACTGTAAATAGGGGAATCTCAGCCACCTTGGAACACGCTATTTAGAAATTGAAATCTCTGCTAATTGGTATATTTGTGATTCATTTGCATAGATGCCTGACATCTGAGAATACAAAAGAAGTTCTTGCATGTTTGTAACTGGAACTCTATTTCTGAAGATTAACGAACTACTCAAATCTCAAAACCAGAGATCAGTCTCAATAGCTCTAGACTACTCTCAGGAAACATGGTTTTGACAAGACTACTGTTAAAACTAATGCATAACCCCCAGGAAAGAGTTGATATTTTAAAAGACAAACATGGTACTCTATAAAATTCAGCAAAGGACTGGATATGTCTCCAGATAGTAAGAATATAAGATTTTGTTTTGCATAATTCCTTCAGAGGCTATGAGGCCATAGTTATTTACTGGAAAGCTTCTTTCTGGAGGAAGCATATTTTCTCCTTTTCTTTGGAAGACAAAACAAATTATAGATGTGGTACTGATACACAAATATACAGAAAAAGTGAACATTTGGAATGAATGAAATTTAGAGCTATTTTTGGCTAAAAAATATTTACTTTGTTCTTTAAATTAAATGATATCATGGAATCATAGAATTGTCAGAGTTGGAAGGGATCACTAGAGATCACCTAGTTCAACTCCTCTGTTTAAAGCAGGATTGCCTAGAGCACAGTACTCAGGACTGGATCCAGGCAGGTCTTCAAGGTCTCCAGAGAAGGGGATTCCACAACCTCCCTGGGCACCCAGTTCCAGGGCTCTGTCACCCTCACCATAGAGATATTTCCTCATATTTGAATGAAACTTCCTATGCTCTAGGTTGTGACTGCCGTCCCTCATCCTGTCACTGAGAACCACTGAGAAAAGTCCCACTCCATCCTCCTTCAACACACCCTTCAGATACTTATAAGCATTAATAAGGTCTTCCCTCAGCCTTTCTTATCCAGGCTTCCCAAATCTCTCAGCTTTTCTTCATAAAGGAGATGCTCCAATTCCTTAATCATCTTCATTGCCCCGTGCTTGACTCTCTCCAGTACCCTGTCTCTTGAACTGGGGAGCCCAGAACTGGATGGTTGTATTGACAGTATTGATAGTTCAGTAAGTTCCCAATGAAATAAAGATAAAGAGATTAAAAAACCTAAATGGGCTGCAAGAACACGTTAACTTTGCTCTGCAAGTAAGGCAGATGGGGCAACTCTAGAAAATCACACAGGAAGATGTGGTCAGAAGCCACATAAAACTTCATCTTTGGCTATCACAATATACCTGTAGTCTCATACATGGTTCTGCCTTAAGAATTACTTTAGTTCTCAGAAAAATGCAAATTTATAAGCTTTTCTTGTAACTCTGACTGTAGTTGACATTCTGATTGATCAGCAGCCCACTAAGGTTTTAATGCTGATAGTAACATTCATATTGAAAATGCACTTCAATAAACCTCTCAAAATGATATGAAGATAGATAGACAGTGAACATCAAATCTTTAACTTTGCATTGTTTGTTTTGTTTTGTTGTTGGGTTTTTTTTTGGTTTTTTTTGTTTTTTTTTTTTTCCTAATGTGCACAAATTTGTCCAAAATTGTCATGCCTAGTCTGTATATGAAGTAGAATATACCATGCTGAATACATGGTTAAGTACACACTGGTAGCACAAAAAACTTTCTGTGCTCATTTACACATGCTCTTCTTCTCAGCTTGCCTTCATTCAGTGACAAAAGTGTTTTGAAAGAGTTAACCTTCTACCAGTCCTATATAGCTTATACACTGTAAGTAGCCAAATGTAATGCAAGCTGAATAGTGACAGAGAATGAAAAATAGATTGGGTGTTTCAGGTTTGGAGCAGTAAATTATCATGTTATTCATTGAACTCTCCTGAGGCTCAGCCAGCCATACATCATCTGTCAATACTCCAAATTCAATCTATAAATTAATGTCATGATTTTTGTGCTGTCATTAAATGTACACTATCCTCAGGAGAGGTCAAGAACCGCAGAAGTCGAACAATTTTACAGTGTGATACATATTTACAACTCCCAGGAGAGCTGACCTACATTCCATGCAGATAAGAAGATATTTTTTTTTTCTCAGGTGATACCTGGCTTCCACCACAGCATTAGCAAAATTGTGGAGGGCAGGTGGAGTATCTTTGTGCTTTGCATAAGTCCATGTAGATGACATCCGTTGTTCTGCCTCTATCCACCACGTTTGTGGCAGTATTATAGAAGGTCATCAAACTTGTAAGGCAGGACTTGCCCTTGGTGAAGCCATGCTGGCTGTCTCCAATCATCTCCTTATTTTCCATGTGCCTTAGCAGAGAGTCCAGGATGATCTGCTCCATGATCTTGCCAGGCACAGAGATGAGACCGACTGGCCTATAGTTCCCTGTGTCTTCTTTTTTCCCTTTTTTGCATATCAGGGTTATGTTCCCCTTTTTCCAATCTGCAGTAATCAAGGGCAGTTGCATCATGTTGATTGGGGTTAGAAGCCTAAAAGCTTAGGAAAGAACAGCTACACTACAAAAATCAGGCTCTGGAGTGCTCCCTGAATTTCCAAGGAAAACATTTTGTCTGAATTTCCTTCTTACAAGAACATTTTAAAAATCTTTTTTAAAGTTTCAATCTTTAGAACACAGGAAGTAGTAAATTTGAAAGCATCCAAATGTACACTATTATGTTTTGTAGTGCTAGGTTCTAGAAAATATAAACCTAGGAAAGAAATTCAATCAATTTCTCCCAGCTTTACAGAAAACATCTTAAAAAGCTGAGTCTTATTCACTATTCTTCTAAAGTCCCCACCACAGCAGAGGTCCTTATAACAGATTATCCAATTAAAGACTACCACATGCATACTGCAGTGTGGAACAGATTAACCAAGATGGAAAAGACAGGCTTCCAGTTCTAGTTTCAACTATATACTACTATGCCATTCTCTTTTCAGCTTTAGTACTCTTAGTACATTTGAATTTCTTTTAATTAGGTTAAAAAAAACCCAAACTAAACAGACAAGACATAATCTACCAGGAATGATACACATATACACAATAATATACATATACACCAACAAATAGGTAGAGCTTATACTTCCTTGGGACAGGGAGGCTTCCCAAGATTACTTTCAGCCCCATTTTCTACTATAATTACAAACCATGTTTATTTTCTTCACCTTTTTTCCTTCCTGCAGAGACTTACTCTGTATTGTTCTATGTTTTCTGATGATGAAATTTCATTGGTTACAATTGGCTAAATGCCAACCAGACCATCATTTCAAATGCAGTGAGTGGTCACTAAGAATTCACCTCTTCAATCATCAGAATAAAATCAAGGTAATATGCCTAAGAACCTGAACAGCACGAGAAAAAAATATAACCATAAGTATAACGGCAACATTACAAGGTCTTTAAAAAAAAGATCCCCAAAATTTTTATATTGCAGAAAGCCAGTAAGAAGTTACTTTACATAATGTTCAGTGACAAATATTTACCATGATCTGTTCTGCAAACACCAGAGTGCTTATTAACATGGATATTCCAAAGGTACTTTTAAAACAAAAACACTAAAATTGCTTGCAACCTTCACCCTTTTTGAGCTCAACTTTGTTGCTTCATAACAGAATATCCACATGTAAGATTGCATCAAAAAAAAATCCTGGAGAGATTTTGCTTTTTACAGTATAGAAAATCATACAGCAATTTGAATGAGCAAGGGTTTTTTTTTTTCCAGAAGGAAAAAGAAATAGGTTTAATCCTACTTCAGAACATAGTTCATTTTTCCTTGCATTGTGTGGAAAATCAATTGTGCAATTTCTATGACAAATGCCAAAGTATAACCACAAAATACAAGCATCTAACTACATCAGAAATAAGTGGATAAAGAGGAAGAAATAGGTACTTGTCTCTGATTTGCCTATTTTTTTTAATATTTCACATTTCTTACTGGTGATAGCAATTGCAAATCCGTACTACAACCTCATACATGGCTATTACAGTGAAAACAGATTCAATAGTGACATATATATCTATAGTAGATGTTTAATATCAAGTCCTCTGCCCGAGATTCTTTTCCAGGCTTTGTCACATTCATCTGCCATTAAGTTAATGAAATTGCATTTTCATTCCTTCTTCTTCAAACTTCTAACAACTCAAAAATGTGAAGTAATTTTATGCATAAAACTCATCAAGATTCTTAGGTGGTTTCAGTAATACTTTTGTATTGTATGTTAATGCCTTTTTGCAGTGTAGAACAGGCCAATATTTTTAAAAGCAAGGGGTAGGTACACTGTGGGGGACAGCTTGAAGGCGTGTTAAAATAGGTAGTGCCCAATTGCCTTAACTTCTAATAAAATGTATTTTTATGGTAAGAAGTAGATTAGGACTTTCATACTTACAGTGTGATTAAAACTTATTCTGCCACTGAAATTCATTTATGATGTGAATTATATAAAGGATAAAACAGTATCTCCCTATCTTTGTTTCATAGGACTAGCAGTTATTTATGGCACAGTATATTTATCAGATCCACTGAGAATCTCAAAATGGGATCAGGAAAAATATTGTTACATATAAATGCATGAAGTATTAATAATTTCAGGTTTTGTTTAAGGTAAAGAGCCACAAGCTATGTTAGACTATGCTGTTAGACTACATTTTTATGGTTTTATGCCATCACACTATTACGGACTATATTCTGGTATGAAACACGAAAGCTGCAGATTTGGCAAGGTTCATCAGATTTTTAGCAGCTTATGAGAAAAAAATATGCCAGACCAGTGAGCAATCATAAAGCTTTCTATTAAAGTTCAACTAAAAATTTCATACTTCTGTATGCCTGACAGCCTGGACTTCACCCTCACTAACCTACCTCCATCTGTGCTTACTGGGAGAAGTAACTGCATGTTGAACTTCTAGGGCAGAGGTTTGGAGATTCACATATTTATCCTCTCTAAAAATAAAAATCAGTTGACCTTACATATTTTTAATTTAGAATAAAGACGCATACTTTTAGGAAAACATGAAAAAATTAGGAAATAAAAGTAATTATTAATGAAAAGGAACTATTTGTCCAGAACAAAAGATTATATATATTCTCAATATTAATCTTAGAATATAAAATTTATAACTATGACTGAGACTGAACTTCACCCAAAGCAACTCAGAATTTCACGATTCTTGATTAAAAAAAAAATTTGCTAAAATTCCCCTAATGGTAATAATGTTCACATAATTTTCAGGGAAACTGAAACTGAGACCTTAGCATGTTCCTTGCTAAGGCAGCAGCAATTTGCCATGGTCTTTAGAGTGTCTTAAGTTCACTGAGTTATAGACTACTTTTCATGCTTTTTAATTAGCCATGACTTCTCTTCAGTTTACTTCCACTGAAAAAAAAAATCTGATGGTAACTGAAGCAATTTAAAAATATTGCTTGCTAATCATCGAAGTCAGGGGTCTCTGCCCACTAGAACAGACGTCAGAAAGAGAGACAGAGACAGCAAGTAGCTTACTCCTTTCCCTGAAGTGGGATAATCCTTCTTCAAAGACTTGTTATCCCATTATTTTAATCATGGAGTGGTAATAGCTGAGGTTGGTTTGCTCTACAAAATATTTCAATCGAGCTTCAGAATTGAACAGATTTCTACAGCTGTTGTAGATGTTGGGAGCACTGGTGGTAGTGATGGGAATTTCTAAATTATAAGAAAAAGATGGAGGATTTTAGCTTGGCTTTCTACAGAGTGTTTTCATTAGAAAATGAAGATTACTAAAATTAGACACTCCTCAGATAATTTGCTGAAGTCCTTATGGAAATATGGGGGGCTACGGTCTATCCAGAGTTCAGACCTGCCAGTAGCTGCCTTGAAGACAATAAGCAAGCTGAGGGCCTAGAAGCCACAGGAGCTTAGGAAAAAAAAAACACAGGCTCCCAGCCAGCACTGGGAGTGAGCTGGTATCACAGGTCTCAGCTTTCCTGGGGAGGAGTGAAGTGTTCTACATCTTTACAGACCTATTTTAAAACAGAATAGCATTTTACTGTGCTTAATTCTGTAATTAAGAAAGCTAAGTACCAGAAAATGTGCTACTTTTCATCACATCATCTTTTAGACTGCACAGAGCAAAAAATATCAGCTCATACTTTCAAAACCAAAAGGATATGGTTATTTTAAAGCATTTCCTGGTACAACTCTTACAAAAAACATACTTCATATTGTTCAGTCGCTGTATAGAACCAAATCAGCTTTGAGTATTACTTCCTTGTGCTTTCCAAGACATTATTTACTCTGCACTCAGCAGACCTTTTGCAATGGGTTCAGCTTTACTGTTCTTCCATCTGTCTCTGGAGGTCAAGAAACAAAGGTCAGGAAACAAAGTGTATGCTTCCGTATATTTAGAGGCTCCAAGGTGGAAACTTTGGGTTCCTTAATATTCAAACAGGTCAAGCAGCTATGGCTCCAGAAGGTATTTTGACTGTGTCAAAATAACTTGAGGGGTTCTTTCCCACTGAAGCTATGGGAAAGAAGAGCTGGTAGTAGAGTACAGGTACTATTGCGTTAGCCAAAGAAGTGGTCTGATTTGCCAAAATAAACCCCATTTTGTACATCACTATACACCAGGAGTCATTTAAAAGTCTAGGTATTTTCCCATAGAAACCACTACCACTAAACATCTTTTTTTGAGATCTGAGAAGAAGAAGAAAACATTTTAAATAAGAAGCACATGTCTAAATATTCCTTAAGTTTTGATAAATTTTATAAAGGAAAGTAAAGTACTTGGCACATTTCAGCAGCAGTACAAATGGTAATAGCTCCTTGTGCAAAAGCAGAACTCTTGAGGAAATGAACTGCAGAAGATTCTGATTTTTTTAAGTCTTTAGTGTGAACTATTATCTAATAATCTGTTAAACTGTTCCTAGAAAACCACAGATTTTCTATGTGTGTGTTTTTAAATTTAAATCAATAAACAAGTAAATCTGTCTTTTGTGATAGGATGAACATATGAATGTTTGCAACACTTGATCCAAAAGCCACCTAATTCATGACCTTAAGACACTTTTAACCTACCACCTCCACGAGTTTCTTTAATTTTGTTTCATTGTACTCAGCTTAGATTGTACACTATGCAATGTTTATATTATAATACTAAGATATAACTTTAAAATGCACACTCTTAAATATGTCACTAAACAAATAGAAGCTTTATAATTCAAAAAATTCTCATTCTTTTTAAAAATTTTTTTTTTCACATAAACTATACCCTAGGACATGGACATGTACAACTGCATTTTCTGACAAGGAAACAGTGCAATTCAATAGCGCAGTGTTCAGTGTCTCACGTCATGTACCATTATGCCTGTGTTCTCAACTTAACTCATTCATTACACCACATAGCTGTTCAGTCTGCAGACTGCTTGACATCCAGCTTTACAATATCCTGAGGTTTTACTTGGTATTTACCTCTTGTTTGCAATGGCACAATAATTATTAGTTTAGTAAGTGCTTGTAGAAAAAAATGGTAAAAAAAAGAATGCTTCACAATGGTAAAAAAAAGAATGCTTCACATCTCAACTTCATAATAGCCAATAGGTATTTTTCACTCAGTTTTACAAGTTTAGCTGAAAATTTCCAGTCTTTAGGGCATCTGTGTGCAGCCAAAGATAAGTAATGGAAGAAGGAGCTCACCCCTAACACCTCCTGAAGTATATTAAAAAAACCCTTACCAAAACCTAAACCACAAACTCCAAAGTTCTTCTTACAACAAATTCCCTTAAGCTAATGATTTCTATCTGGTGTTTTAAGTTAATTCATCTGAGCAAGACTTTGCTGTGTAACTTGATTTCTTCAAGCTAGAGATGCAGTACCAATTCCTTACCTGACTCACACGCAAATGTCTTTGACGTCTCATCATGAAAGATAATTGCCACTGCATGCTTCTTTGTCTCTCGAGGCAATCTAGTTATGTTTTTGATATTGTGAAGCTCAGTTACCTTAAAATGAAGAAAAGTATTTTAGGCCAGTATATAAATAGTACAAATAAAAATATTAACCATAGCTACTAGATGCTTACTATAATATGCTTTTTTCCTCTAAGGCTATTTACATTTATGAGGTTTTTAATAGACAAACCCACATATTTCTATAAAATGTAATGTATCAAAAAGTGAATGGCCTACTTCTCTAATAAAGTTCTGCTTGGAAACAGTTACTACAATGACATCAAGACAGCCTTCTGATTATTCTACAAAATATTTTCCAATTTCTATATTTGTACTACTTTGACCAGTTCTAGAATGTGTATCAAATGCATAACAATGTAAGAACAGTAGTGTCTTATTAAGGGAAATAACTCAATTATCATGCCAACTAGTATCTCAGACTTGTAAGGATAGATCCTCATCTGTCTTTAAAGCGTAATTGTCATCCTCAAAAGAACACACAGTTTTATTTTATTTTCCAAATATTAGAAAATCTTATCAACTTAAAAATATGCTTGTAATAAATTTAAAGCATAAACAATTCATTCTATTTCTATTATCCTTTGATGCAAGTAAATAACCACAATTAACACAAACAGAAGAAAAACATATTATTACAACCAGAGCTGATAGCATAGCCTATCACTACTGCTACTACTAACTGCTTAACACTTCACATTATAAAATCTTTTTCTCAGTTTCTTGGAACTCTGAACAAACTTCTTCTGTTTATAGTTAGGTTTTTCAGGCAGGACATCTGCCTCAGGCTGAATTAATTTCTTTAAAATGTCATCCGTAAGAGTTAGGCTATCTATGACGAGGGAAAAATTGGCCTGAATGAGGGTGAGATTTTTTGGTTTTGTTTTCTAATTCTTATGCTCCCTGTGTATACCTCTAGCATTCCTTTGCATATGCTGGAAAGAACATTTTTTGAGACACAAATCTGATACAGCACAGAAAAAAAATGGGAAATATTGGGGCAATGATATTACAGAAAAGATTGTGAGCAGATGAGCAGTGAGAGCCATCAAGAAGTCAGGGAAAAAAACTGATACAAAGCATGAAGTGGAACGTTTAGGTGCTGATGACAAACCTAAAACTAGAATTGAAGATGGCTACGGGGTCTACCCTGACAGCCTTCAGCAAAACTCACTGCAGTTTGTCAACATTTTTGCTGTAACAGGTAGGCCAAAACTGGATGTGGAACTCTAGATAGGTTCTAAGGATTGCTGACCAGGTAGGGATAATCACTCTCTGTATTGGCTGCCCATGGTCCTGTTCATTCAGCCAATGGAGTTGTTTGCCACCTTTGATGACTGCACCAATCCCCAGGGTACTTCCCACAGGGCTGCTCCCAACTTCTCCATCACAAGCCAGTGCCCTCACAGGTGCTTCTCTGTCCCAGGGTCAGTCCTGACCATTCGTCCAGCCCGTTCAAGTCTCTGGAAGGTAGCCTAACTATCAAAAGCATATCAATGGATCCTTTGCAATTTGTGCTACCTGCACAACTGTTACTGCATGCTCCATTACCTCCTCCAGGTCCCTGATAACAATACCAACCAAGAGAGGTCCCAGTACAGACCCCAGCAGTTCTACACTTGCTACTGACCTTCAGGTAGAGTATGACCCCTTAACCATGACTTTCTAAGTCTGACTAACCAACCAGCTTTTCATCATCTAGACACCTAGATGAGAACATCCCAACTTGGATATAAGAATACTATGGAAGATAATGTCGCAAGCCTTGCTAAAATTAAGTGCCCAATGACATCCACTTCTCTTTCCTCATCCCAAATCATAGACAGCTGTCAGATTGGTCTAGCATGATTCACTCTTGGTAAATTCATTCTGCCTCTTCCCAATTACTATCTTCTCCTCCATGTGCCTGGAAATAAGTTCTCAGAAGACTCATTCTATGGTTCTTCCCATGGTCTGAAGTGAGCCTGCCAGATCTGTAGTAGGCCCAAAGCAAGAGACAGGGAAAATATAGATCTACTAGTCTTGCTAAATAATTAAAAGATAAAAAAGATTTTAAAAGATTTGGGATGCAAAATGTCCAAGTTATTCTTAAAGAGAATTTATATTTTAAAAAATAATGTAAACATGCACAGAACCTCTCAAAGGTTCAGAAAGATAACTGACAGTGTAATAGAAAGGGAAAGGAATAGTAGGAAGAAAAAACCTGCAGTGATTCTAACACAAGGAAATGAAACAGAAAGTGGTATTTTTATGTGTGTGTGTTTATGTGCAACTGCACGCCACACAGGAAAAAAAACAGTTAAATCTTGTTATGTTAAAAAGGGGAAATTTCTCTTTCTGGAATAGCTGGAAAGCAAACGGAAGTACTTTGACTAGTGACAACAGGGCATATTAAGCCTTCTTCCAGTCCCCCTCAAACTGTAAAGACTTACTCTTTTCTTTAACACTTGAGTGTTGTACATTATTAAAAGATCTTGCAGTGCCGGTAAGTTTGATAACAGACATAAACCCCTTACATTTCTGGCATACATAGCCATACAAAGCTACATAACTTTCACAGTAATTTTTGTTTGCAACATAAATACAGACAGCTAGGGATACAAACCTATCCATCTAAAAGGATGATTTTATGAGTTCTCTTGTTGATCAGTACATTAAGCTTGTTTTATGTAAAACACTGTCAGAATATTTTTTATGCAAGATCATTCACAGACTTAGGAATACTGTCAGTTAAAAATGAACAAACAATATAATTTTATTTTATTTTTTTTGCTAGTGGGAATTTAATATCTGAAAGACACAATGAAAACCCCACCAAATTCTGATGTGGTTTTTTTGGTACGCATACGAAAAATTTGGTTGAACAAAATGCAATGCAAGTGAAGAAAAACAGTGTCCATGCAAGATAAAAGGGGCTTTTTAAAACACAGATTTCAACTTTCCTTTATTTCTGGAATAATACTATCTCGTTAGAAGGCACGGAACTTCTTATAACTCCAATATGACAGTGAAAGAGTTACATGAATTGCCTCTTCCAAACTCCCCGAAGTTTTACTTTATTTTTTTAAAGCAAGGTTTTTTGAGCCATTCCTATTTTCCCACAGAAGTCACATTTCTCTTGCGTACATCTTTCCTCAACAATGGTCGTATTTCAAACTGTCATGAGATATTGTGAGATACCTCTTTTCTTGTCAAATGCTTTAAAGGTTTAATGTGGGTAGTCAAAACACCTAGGTTTTTTTTTTAATTTTTTTTAAGTTATTTAAGAAAAAAAAAATCATATCTTTCACCTTAAAATGCTTCTGAGGATAAAAGGAATGTATACAGATGTTAGTTTGCAAAAATAGCTAATTTTACTGGGCAGATTAGCAGGAAAAAGAAAAGAGGACAAAAAAAGCAACTGAGTTTTAGCATTCAATCCCATCATTGCATCTGAGAAAGCTGGAAACTTCCCATCATCACTGAATGGTTGAGGTTGGAAGGGATCTCTGGAGACCATGTGGTCCAACCCCCCATGCTCAAGCAGGGTCACCTAGAATCTGTTGCCCTGGATCATTTCCAGATGGCTTTTGAGTATCTCCAAGGTGAGTAACTCCACAACTTCTTTGGGCAACCTGTGACAGTGTTCAATCACCGTCACAGTGAAAAGGTGTTACCTGATATTCAGAGAAAACCTCCCGTGTTTCACTGCTTGCCCACCGCCTCTCATCCTGTCACTGGGCAACACTGCAAAGAGACTAGCTCTGTCTTCTCTAAACCCTTCACTGATAAGATGAGATAATAAATGAACCTTCTCGTCTCCATGCTAAATAGTCCCAGCTCTCTCAGGTTTTCCCCACAGGAGAGACCCTCTAGTTGTCTCATTAACTTTGTGATCCATCAGTATGTCTATGTCTCTCCTGTACTGGGAGCCCAGAATCAGAAACAATACTCCAGGTGTGGCTGCACTGCTGCTGAGAGGAAAGATCACCTCCCTCAGCCTGCTGGCAATGCCGCTCCTAACACAGTCCATGACACCGTTAGCTTTCTTTGTAGCAAGAGCACATTGCTGGATCATGTACACCAAACCATATACAAGTTGAAGAAGTTGAAGAATTTCTATTGGATATGTAATTTTTAATATAGAGATATAAATTGAGAAAACAGAGATGTCAGTGGTGCCCAGTGAGAGTACAAGAGGAAATGGGCACTAACTTGAACATAAAAAGTTTAATCTAAACATGAGGAGGAACTTCTTCACTTTGAGGGTGGCAGAACACTGGAACAGGCTGCCTAGAGAGGTGGTGGAGTCTCTGTCTCTAGAGACATTCAAAATCCACCTGGACAAGTTCCTGTGCAACCTGCTCTAGGTGGACCTGCTTTGGCAGGGGCATTGGACTAGATGATCTCCAGAAGTCCCTTCCAACCCCATCATTCTGTGATTCAATGAATTTTTGCTTCCATATTCATCTACTGAAATTGTACTCCAAAACCTGAGGAGAAAGATAGAGGCAAAAGTACTGTGAAAGCCTATCCTCCCACTGCTAGAGATATTAAAAAATAAATACCTGAGAGTTTATATTATTTTGTATGAAGGAAAAACTAACTTTGCCTTGGCAACCAGACAGCAGTGATTTGTCTTAGTGATTTTTAATAATGTGGTATACATTTTTAGATATTATTTTTTAAAATTAAATAAATAAGAAATACCTTTTTAAAAAGGAAAAAAAATCAAACCTACTGGAAATACAAAAAAAAAAAAAATCCCCCCATAATAATAATTTTTAAAAATAATTTAAACCATTTCTTTGCAAACTTCAAGAAGATTCTAAAATTGAAGAGTTATCAAAAAGAACACCCCTTTTAGATAAGTAGTGCATTAGGCAATTTTTTTTATTCAGGTAACGAACGGAATGCTATACAAAAATTTGCTTTCTCTGGTATCGTAACAGACAAAATCATAAGTTGACACAATTCAGGCTAGTTCATTAAAAATGTTGCAGTTCTTTACAACAACAAATAGCATTCTGGAACTACCTAGGCCATTGGTGACCTTGTACCAGTAAGAAGAAAAAATAAAGGGAAGATTTAATGTGCTGTTACACATGTAAGAATCTTACCTAGACTTACCACAAAAAAAGACAGAAATATTACTATTGTGGCATTATATATTGCCTAAAATTTCAGTAATATTAAAACCAACCCAAATCAACAAAATCTTTGAAAAATTTCCTATTTCTCCCAATTTATAAAATCCCTAATATTACTTGTCCAGTGAATAATCTTCCAAATAGATTTATTGCCTACTCTTATCCTTTATGATTTCTTTTAGCAGGCTAAACAGATCATCTTACATTAAGCTATGATTATGTAGTTTATAAAATTTCACTAGCATTAGTATCTTAACTTTTTTTTTTCTGTACTAGACATTGGCACTACCATTTAGAGCAGTAATCCATATGGTGCTCAGAGTGGTACATGTTAGGGACTCAGAGCACCTGGCCCATTTCTCAGTTCTCCTACTCCTTATCAATAATTCCTGCTTCATCTGTCCATCACTCAGCAGCCCACACATTCATTTCCATGATATTTTTTTTTTTTTAATCTTTTCCTGTATCAGTCTCTAAGCCTACTTTTCTTGTTTCTAGAATGACAATGAATACTGGGTGAAGAAAAGATATGGAATAGTTCCTTAAATGTAAGAAACTTTTTGTTTTTCAAAGGCTTTTTCATCCATTTTTTTTCATATATAAAAGGTTTTTTCCTTCTTGGGGGGAGGGGGATCAAATATCTCTATCAGAGGCATCCAACCCCTTTACTTCTGGTTAATATTTGATGAAAGGACATAACTCTGAAGATCTACAAAGTAGGAGAACTTCTAGGATTGGTAAAGACAGCAACTTACTCCTGCAAAATTAAACTAGGCTAGTCTTGCACCAAGGTCTCAAGGCTACTCATCAGTGTTGGGATTGGCAACTTGCTTTTTCTCATAGTTAGGAATTTGGATAACCTCAAAGATTCCACATCAGCACAGCTTGATCTGCACACAGTTTTTTTGGCTTACTCTCAAGCTGTTCACCAAAAAATGCAAAATTTCTTTACAGAGGAATATCAAGCACTGAACAAGAATGCAAAAGAGCTTATAGTTAGTTTTCAGCCACAATTGCTCAGGTACCTAGAGCACTTAAGAATAATCCAAATATTGCTTCAAGTAATGCAATGCACTTCCCCTCATGCTCAATTTTTTTCTTTATCGTGGTCTGCAGACAAGTCCAAAACTTAAAACTTGTTTTGTGTTGGTATAACGACATCTTGCCTAAAAAGGGTATCACTTTCAGAGCTTCTATTTCCTTCCTTTAAGTAAATGTTATATAGGAATAATAAAATCAATAATCATCAACACCTTGTAGATGCTGTCTAGACACATCTGAGTGGATCAATTAGGAAAAAAAAAAAACACAAAAAAGAATAAAGGGGGGAAAAAAGCATGTTGTCTGTTGCTCTATATTTCAATTATTAAAAAGGTGGTTTATTTTTATTTTTGTTTTTGTTTTGTTTTGTTTTGTTTTTTTAAGAAAATAAATAAAATACTGAACAAGGCATCAACTTTAGCAGGAAGAGGAAAAGTGTGAAAGGACTCCTCTGAAGGAACTAGCAGTTAACAAATCTCATGTTATTGGTCAAAAAGATAAGAGGATCAAAGGAATAATAGAGCATATGTCCTTACTTAGAAAAAAAAATAATTAGTTTTCTTGAAGATTTTCCCTATCCTTTGTTTTACGGTAATAACTTATACCTTGAGAAGTTCACAGGAGCATGAAGTCACTTTTGTACATGGAGATCCTAAATTTGGTGTTAATACCAAATCACTTCTATTCCTTACTCTCTGTCAGAACACCTAATCATTGCCTACTGCCAGGGAACAGAGTTACAAGAAAAACTAAAGGATCAGTGTATATTAGTTTTTGTGCATCTCCGTGCCAACAGACTTGGAAAAGAACTGAAAAACATCCTGACAGTTTTCGGAAGTCTAACCTCACTTCTCCTTACCTAAAACAACTGCAGTCCAGTTTCAGTAAAGTCATGCTGCGGATTCCTAGTAAATAATTCAAGTGCAGGAAAATTATTAGTATACGATAGTCTGCGGTGGCAGGTAGCAAGAGCCTAAATCCCAGCAAGATACACAGGCATAGGCTGATGATTAAGGAAATTATTCAGGATGCTATGTGGAAACTTTGAACAGTAGATCCATTCACTCAAGTATACAGTTACCTCTGGCCAGCCAGAATAGATCAGATAATAGATTGCTAGTAACAAACTTCCAGTCTCTCTAAAAGCGCTTTAGCCTTTATGTATCTTGACATGATGTTTCAGAACTCTCCCAGTTTGTGCACTGGCTATACCAACCCATCCAGGTCAAGAGCTTATTTTCACATGGGAAAAACACACACATTTTTCATCCTGGGAGTCTGTGACCCAAGTTATAGAAAACTATAGTCTTCTTTTTGAAAGTGCAATTTTTATTCAAGTAAACTACAGGAAATAATTACAGGAGCACATTTCCATTATGTAAACAAAATATTTGATATGACAAAACAGCCACTGTTGATGCAACTTAAATAGGATACATGCCCTTTAAATTGTTTGTGTGGTTTTGGTTTGGTTTTGTTTTTTGTTTTTTTTTTGGCATCTTAATTATATTCTTTGATGTGAAAGGCTACTAAGTTACAAAATATGTTTAATTTAAATAAAGGTTCGATTAAGTGGGATTTGTTTCTTCTTAGTAGTCAACATAACTTGACATTTTTCAGCTTACTTTTTTTGGAACTACATTCAGTTCTCTCAAAGAGGAAGGATTTTTAGGAACAATTCCATACACTTTCCCTTGAATCCATCATGCTTCATCACTGACCTACACTGATCACGTATTTCTTTGCTTATCGTACTAAGAATTTGTTCTAGTCATGTTCAGGCAGCTGAACATTTAGGTACTGCACTATCCACCTTTGTGTTGCATGAACATGTAAAGACTTTATGTATATAACACATTTATGGCTCTGGTGCTCAGATTGTACATTTAAATAGACTGAATAACTCTTCCACCATTATAAAAATATTACTTCCAAATCACATATTACATTTACATCACTACGAAAAACATAATTCCACAGTAAATAGGAAAGGAGGTCCAGAAAAGGTGAAAACACAAAAATCATGCATAAAATCTCAAATGCATGCTTCCCATATGAAATTGGGAGGGGAAGAATTCTGTGATTCCATCTCCTGAATGTTATTTCCAGTGTGCAGAGTCCTGGAAATTGCTTGGGCAGAGGAAAAGGTCTGAATTTACATAAATGGATTTCTTTTTTGTGTTGTGCAATCCTGTCCCGTCATTTAATTTCTATCCAGCAAAAAACAGAGGCAGAAGAGAGAGCTACAAAATGCAATTGTTCATCCTCTTATTTCTTAATAATGGCCCACATACTACCATCTGTTGTGCAAAAACACGCAAACAGTAATGTAACAGAGCAAAAGCTAACACAGTGGCAAGGATCAGGGACTCTGATGCCCAGACAGCAGAGAACTGCCTCAAACCAGAAACAGCCTGACAACCATAAGGGAATGATACAAGAAGCAAGAGCTATGTGAACTATCATAGCAAGAAAAAAGCGAAGAAGGCAGCAATATGCCAGTGTTACTGTGAACGCTGATGCTAAGTCTGCAAAAGGAGAAAAGGAGATGCTGGCCCACTGCAGATGAAAGACTGAAGCATGGAGTATCTCAAAGAAACAAACCATCTCCCTTCAGCTCAGTTTTCAGTCTCATCTTATCTGCAATTAGTGGCGGCTCCTTTTACATAGTTAAAACCAATTGTCACAGAAAAGTTTTGTTACAGCTTCAGACGTGGATTTGGCTCTTAAATAAAAAAAGGCAATCCACTGCCTGAAAAGTATAAAGACCTGTGGGGCTGGGGAAATGGATGTATTAACAGAAACACAGCCAGTAAATCAAGAGAAGGGAATTTTCTTTACTCAGCACTCATTAGATCACATCTACAATACTGTGTCCAGCTTCAGGACCCGGATGTAATTGATAAAACAGAGCAAGTTCAGCAGAGGGGCCCCTAGCCAGCCAGAGCTGGACCACCTTATCTATGCAGGGAAAGGTTGAGGGATGGTGGCTGCTCCAGTCTGTAGCAGGGGTGGTTTCAGGGGCACCTACAGCAGCCCCAGTGCCTTCAGGGAGGTTATCACAGAGACAGAGACAGGCTCTTCACAGCTATGACTGATGGGAGGAAGAGGGACAAGGGCATAAACTCAGACAAGAGACATTCAGGCCACATATGAGAAGCAATGTTTTCACCAGGAAGACAGCGTGGCAGTGGGACAGGCTGCCCAGGGAGGCTCTGGCAGTCTCCATCCCTGGAGGTTTTCCCAGCTGGACAAAGCTCTGAGAAACTATGTCTGACCTCAGAGCTTGTTCCACTGTGAGCAGGAGTCGGACAAGAGATCCCCTGAGGCTCATTCACATCTGAATTATCCCGTGAGTCTCAGGAAGGGATGCTAACAGATTTGGAAGGCTATTTGGACCTTTATGGGTTTGGGCAAACCCATACAGGATTAAGCATTCAGAGTATTTAAGATGAAACACATTTTCCTGACTTCAGCATATTCTGCACAAGAACAGCACATGATAATCAACAATAGGACCAGGGGATGCAAGACATTAAAAATAAAGACTTGATGTAAGAAAGTACTAAGAGGCAGAAAAAGAATGAAACCCCATGAAAGAATAGCAAAACATAAAACACAAGATTGCAAGAACATAAGAAGGGAGAAGAGAAATCCCAAGATCAGAAAAGCTAAAGAAAACAGTTTTCCCCATCTCTGCATGCAGACTTATCCTTAGAAGAAGATGAGTTGTTATGGTAACAACACTCTCCAGGAATTTTGCCAAGGAGTGGCATATCAACCTCCACATTATACCCCTGGGGCAGGTCTCCAGCTGCTACTTCAGAGGAATAAGGGTTTAAGAAAATGCTACCAAGTAAATGTTCATTCCTGTAAGCACTAAATTGAAACCACACCTGTAACAGCAGTAACAA
>VZRU01021348.1:17438-104092 GCA_013398155.1 Pedionomus torquatus | reverse complement strand
AGGGGGGGGCATGACAGAATGAATGTACATATTAAAAATAAATCTGGTTATGTATCAGTCAGTAATATCAAGGCTAGAAAGTGAAGTTTGATGGGACTTTGTTTGATATGCGTAGGTCTGATAACAGAGGGATAATGAATAATTTCTTCTTGCCCTCCAAATAAAAATGAGATTAAAAAAAATGAAAAAGTTTAAATTTCTCAGCACGTATGGAGAATGTAGATGACATTATATAAATCTGGGCTGAATATAAAATCACTGTCTTTTCATTTCTCAAAATTCAAATAAATGTCAAAGAAGGACAAAAACTGAACTGTTTGCTCAATTGCCTTTTTTCTCTGTCTTCACTATCGCTAAGAATGACTACTGTTGATTTTTATCAGGGCTACTACCTAGCCACCCAAATTCATGCTGTATTTTAACTGGCCACTTCCCATATAGGCAGTTACAAACTGTTTGCTTTGCCTCAATGAAATCTAAACACATTAAGGATGTAAACCAAACTTACTTGATTAGCTTTTGTTATGCCACTTCAAATGTTATATTGTTTCACAGTGTTTGTAAATCAAACCTACTAGAGCAGAATAAGCATATTAAGTCACACCAGGTACGTTTAATATGCAAAGAAGTAGCGGCTTTGCCAAGCCAGGTTACTTTACTTTTCCTCAAACTGCCAGCAATTCAAAAAATCAACCAGCCTGTTGCGATTATTCTGGTTTTGGCTGATAACCTAGTATTTTAAAGCAATAGTTACAAACTGATCAGTTCATGTGTATGTGGACTTCTTCCATTAACAAACATTTTAATTAGGATTTTAAAATGCATACTGAAAAAGAAATGTGAAATGGTATTGAAATGTGAAATGGTACTTGAAATGGTATTTTTCTAAACAGTCACTTGTAATTGAAAAATTCCAGTTAATCCCATTTCCTTACTATACCTAAGGAGAACAGACTTTATCATCTCTGCCTTCCCCATTACCAGCTCGTCTCACTTGGTCCAAGGGTGAGGAAATCACAGACGAGCACAGGACTCAGCTGGGGGTTCTACCCCATAGCTGGTTGTGGACAACAGCAAATAGTAAAAGCTCATGCATGCACATATACAAACACTTCCCTATTTTTTTTTGTTTTGTTTCTAAAAAGGATCAAAACAATAAATACAAAACCACCTCCCCTACCCCCCGAACCAGTATTATTTAGAAAAGTTTACCTCCATTGATTTTTAAAGGGTATAAATATGACTTAGTGTCTTTAAAAATAGCACCCATCCCAATCAACAACAGCAAAACTGGCATTTTGATAGTTTTAAATATAACACATATATTAAAGCCATTTCAGATATTCTGACAGCAGTATTAATAGCACCATATTAGCTATGAGATTCTTGTTATTTATCAGACAAAAGTATCAACTAGATGAAAAAACACATGTAGAAAGAAAATTTATGAGTTTAAATTAACTTAGATTCAGCACATAGCCTGTACATTTATGTGTACACATACACTCAAAATGGCTCAGAATTCTTTAGGAGAAAAATCAGAAAGAGACAAAATGCAATAGAAAGAACATGAGGGAAAAAAAAAAAAAGAAAAAAAATAGGCAAGCAATAGATTGTGGCAATTTAAAAATGAAGAAAAGGAAAGATTCTGAACAGAAATGTAACCTTTCTTTTGGATTTTTTTAAAAGAGATAGTTTTCGATTTTTGACAAACTTTTTTTAAAATGCTTTCACTTTATTTGCTTCTAAAATTAACTGAAATTTGTTAGCTGGTAATTTGAAAATTCTTTTAGCTTAATTGTCATTGGGGATAAATTAATTTTGAATATCTATTATGACAATTACATACAGCTACATTTTCAACTCTAATGCATTTTTAATAACCTTCATCAGCCAGTGATTTGAATTTCAAATTTTCTTCTATGAAGAAGTATAAATTAGATAGCTTTGTGCTGATTTTCATAATAAATTGCTCTTTATTTACGTTGCAAAGCCTCCCTTACTATGAGCAACTCAAAACCTTAAATGAAATTTAGAACTCATAGACTTATTATATTTCATCTCCTTTTATTAAAAGAAGGTAAATTACAGTGACAAGCCTGTCTGCCCCCCCTGGTACCCCACAACATGATGTTTGTACCTGTCTACTTCCTTTTATAGCTACTGTACAAGGGACCACGCCTCCTCCCATTTCCGCATTAAAATGGCAAACATTTCTCCAACAACACAGACACAATTCAGAGTATCTTCAAGGGAAAAGTTATCATTAAGGAAAAAAATAATTCCTCCCATAACATTTGCTTACAAAGCTTATAAACAGCAGGCCATGTAATGAGGTCTTAACTTTCATCATGAACTTTTACTATTTATGTAGTATACTTACTGTCCACACTGGAATAGTGAAAATAGACACACATAATATTGGAAAAATATAACAATTGCAGATAACAATATATTTTGTATATAAAATAACTTACAGAACAAGTGCTGAAAGCTAGGAAAGGAAGACTTAAATATTGACTACTAGTTCTATATGGCTAACTCCACCATTTTACTATTGTTTGTATGGCAGTGGGCGCTGCTGGGTCAGATCTCTGTATGTTAAGACAAACACCTTATTGGCACCTCTTCTATACATATTATGGTACACAATGGCTTGATTACATGACTGCATTTGATTTTTCATAACTATTTTTTACAACTATTTTTCACCTCAGTCTGAATAAATGATACATATGTTCTGTTAAATAGAAGCTTTATAAATTATGTTTGTTTATTCTATCTTCATACCAAGTGAAGTTAGAACTTAAAGGTATACTGGTTATACCCTGGTTTCTCTCAGGGTTCTTCCATAATGGTCATCACACAAGGATATTTCACACAGATGGTTTCACAAATAATAATTTTCTTTCACACCTTCCTCACTTATGAGAGGTGTAGATTATATTGACAGGGAAGGAACAAAGAAATTGTATTACAAAAATTCAAACCAGGACACAAATGAAAGTCAAAAACATGTCCTTTAAACATTTGATCTGAATTTGAAATAACCAGGATTCAGCTTTACCAAAACACTTGCATTAAAAAGTGGAGCTTAGCACAAATACCGACAGCAGAACCCAGCTGGTTTATATTCTGGCTCAATAGTTTCCTCTTGATCTCCCCCCAAGGACCAGTGAAGACCTCCTTTAGAGACCTTATTTCCAGTCTCTCCTTTCAGAAGTACCTGTGCCCCAGCTCTGTCTGAGTACCTGGCACTGAAACCCTCACTCCCAAGCATAGGGTCATCTTATTTCAGAACTTGCCAGTCTGAGAAGGGCACACCTCCCAGCTGCTGAAACAAATGAGGTAGGCAGTATTATTAAAGTGCAATTTGCTTTGGTGCAAAAATATGAACAATCCCTTAATGTCTATCCATCCTGCTGCATTGATATTCTTTGCTCAAGACATATTTGAGCTGAAAGGATACCTCTGAGGGAGCTGAAATGACTACCTCCCTCTCATTGTCAGATTTTTATTTCTGTACCCATCTCCTTGGTTTTGTGCAAAGTCAATTAAAATGGATTCCAGTTTACCTATAATAACATGCGCTTTCTTCACCAACTTCCTATCCTATTCTTGCCTTTAGCGTTTCTCATACCAGCTTCTTGAACAGCCAGCTTTCCATCTGCCAGAAGCTCCTGGTGCTTTGTCCAGACAGCTCATTGCTAAGGTGCTTTCCTAGAGTGCCAGAGCATTTATTCCTTTATTTTTCCCCTATGCTCTAACATTTGGTCCACTTCTCTTAAGTTTTAGTTCAAAAACTTCCCTTTCCATGTTACCTAGGTGTCAGAGGATATACATACAGAGAATGGCTCCATGATCTCATCTCAAATACCTGACCCCATACTAGTCATCAGAAATGACAAGTAGCTACTAGAGTGAATGTCGGGCTTTAGCCCTGAAAGAACTGGATGGAACAAATTTCATTACTCAAGAGAGAAAGTTATCTGAATTTCCAATATATACAAAGCTTTACAGATGTCACAAGACATTTTAGCTGTCAGTCAGCAGTGTTTCTAACAAACATACACAAAATATAGGCTCATAAAGGCTTCCAACTTGGCCAAAATATGGCAAATCAAAACCAGCATGTAACTGACACACAGACCATCATGTTCTCTACTGTGAAGCAATAATACTAAAGCAGTTCCAAAAAAAGCTCCCTTGGGGTTGTTTTAAGAGACAATAGAAAGATTAAGTTTATTTTCTACATTACTAGAAATACCTGAAATATATTCAGGAGAGGGCAGGACCAGTTTGATGCAATACATACAGCACAGGGATGTATCAAGAGCTCATAACAACTTTAATGGCACATACTTCATACAAAAGTCCAAGTTGGAAGAGATTCAGAAGATCATCTGGTCCAACCTTAAAATCAGGGCCATCAATTAGGTTGCACAGGGCTCTGCCAAGCTAGGTTTTCAAGTGTTCCAGTGCAGAAATACTGACCTCTCCACTCTGATGTCTAGTTGTTCCCATGGCTACCTTTTTTTCTTCTCTATATATCCAGCTAATTTTCTTTAAAACAACCTCTGTCCATCACCTTGCACATCCTTGAGAAGGGAGTACCTCCTTTTCTTACCTCAGCCACCTCATCGAAACTGGAAGGATGTTGTTAGATCCCCCTGGGCCTTCTCTCTTCACATGTACAAACCCAGTTCCTTCAATCTTTCCTCATATGTCAGGTTCTGCAACCTCCAATTTCCTCGCTGTCCCTCTGCTGGACTCTCTGTTTTTTCAGCAACTCTCTTGAATAGAGCAGCAAGGGTGTCCTGGTCTGACACAATATTTCAGGTATGGCTTAACAAGCTCTCAGTAGAGAAGAGCCTTCTGAGTTGAGAGTCCTCAATTTGCTGGCCATATTCCTGCTGAGGCAGCCCAAAACATGGTTTGCCTTCACTGCTGCCAGGGCACACAGCTGGCTCAGGCTCAGCTCACTGCTCAGCAGGACTCTCAGGGCCTTTTCAGCAGAGCTGCCCTCAAGCCACTCAGACCTCAGCTTCTTTTGCTGCTTTGGTTATAAGGTCTCAAGTGCAGGACTTCACATTTAGCTTTGTAGAGACACTGGAGCCTTCACACCTGAAGGTATTCAAAACCCAACTAGATATGGCCATGAGCACAGTGATCTGATTGATGCTGCTTCGAGCAGGAGATTGAACTACATGGACTCCAGAAGTCCCTTTCAACCTGAATTATTCTGTAGGTCAATGAGATTTTAGAAGCTTTACATTATAAAATTATTTTCCTTTTTTTTTTTGGTTCTTTCCCGCTGAAAAGTTTAAATGTTCCTCCCCAATCCAGTAATACTTTTACAGGAAAAAGTTTAGTCTTTGAGCTCGTTTTAACACTTATAACAAGAATACAGCCTCATATTTGAACAGCTGATTTTTAGGAGTATTCTTTGCATCTCTTTTTTTGCAAAACTGTGCACGCATTCATGTATTACTATAATTTTACTGTAGTAAATGTACACAGATCTTCATGTAAGAACCATCACAACCATCACTAACTTGTCTGTGAGTTGTTTTGTGTTACCAGTAGACTAAGACACTTTTCCCACCATTTATTTTCTCCTTCATTCAGCCACTGATGCCACTATTGAGGAATTCAAAGCCATCCATTGACATATCATCTCTATTTATTTCGTGAATTAACACTCCTAATACCTGTGCCTCTGAAGTTTAGCAGGCCAAGTAGGGTCCTGTACAGGAAGAGACCCATAGGTGCATTTAAGCATTTTAGGTCCATGCTTGTAAGGAGCTCAAAGACCCATCAGCACGCTCAGCTTGTAGGTTTCTTCACTTTGTTAAGGAAACACATTGTTAAGGAAAGATGTTGCTGTTTTAATACAAATCTTTGCTGAAAGAGATTTTGTTATATTCATTTGCATGTTGCCCTTAGATATACTCAGACTCTATTATCAGCTTTATTACCAGCACAGCTCTGCAATTAGCTTTTTGGTACATAGAATGCTCGCTTTGAACATCATGTTGTTCAGATACATCTACATTTTAAAAAGGGACCTGATAATTACTGCAAATCTTATTGTTTGGTGTGTAGACTGAGTAATTTTACTAACAGTTATTCATTTAAATAGGGATCATTTTAATCTCATCAGATAAGGAATAGCTGCCCATGGAAGCAATGTCCTTTGTAACCTTCCCATATAACCAGATGATTTAGTTAGAATACAAGATACTAATTGAAAGTGCTGTAAACAAATATTAGAAGAGAAATACATGTCAAAATGGGGAAAAAAATTATATGGTTTTCAGGAAAATGTAGTTTTCTCAGCTGGAGAAGATTCCACAAACTAAGGGTGTAAATGCCATACAAAGTACATTTGGGAACCTCTTTCAACCTCAAGGAGTAAAGATTTACAAAGAATAACTTTAATTCTCAATTCTTCACAGGTAAAAATTTGCAAAATATTGTTCAAGAACTAACATATTCACACATGCACACACACAGTTACTGGGCTCCTAAGAAAATACTACATTGAGATCACTATTTTGAAGTTTTCTGAAAGGAGTTCTGGGCATTAAAATATGACCACAGTTTTAAAGAACAAGTATAAGGGGAGAAGAAGGAAAGGTCTAAAATAAACACAAAATGGTCTAAATTTTGTGGTGGTTCTCAAAGTAAATATTCAATATCTGTGAATATGAACAGATCTTCATAAACTGCATATATATGATTTTTGAGTGAATTTAACCAGAGGAGAAAATAGACTAATTACCAGAAACAGAATGGTCAGTACAGCAAACCCAAACAGGTTTCAACTTTGAGGCTTTGAATAACAGAAAGTATTAACTTTATTTAAAAGGAAAAAAAAAAAGGCAAGGAAGGTTCAATTAAAATAATATGCAAATCTGGATGCAAATCAAGTGTTACAATATATCTTATCATAAAAAGAGCAAGATCTCAAGCCTAACAATTACTTTTCGATAGATGTTTATCCAACTTCCTTTTGAGAATGCCTTTGTATCATGACTAATAACAGTAACATCCCAGATTATGGATGTCCACAAGGAGATTTGCATAACTTCTGATATGTAGTGAACATGAGCAACGCAAGAGGCTGAAATATTCCACAATAAAGCAGGAGTCTTGGAGTAAACTAGAATAAACAGTAGGCTAGTTTACATTTCTTTAGCAATAAGAATCTTTATTTAGGCAATCTTTCCTAAAACGGAAACAACCAAAAGGCAACTAAGTGGAAACAATCCAAGAGTTCTTATAAGAGATATGATAATGCTACCACATGTAAATATTTTTATTTATAACTATAGAGTTGTAATTACATTTGAGTATAGTACAGGCTAGCACATAGATGACTGTGGAAGAATGTAGTGGTTTTCAAAGTTATCAGGAATTCATTTATCCTGAAATATTTTGAAGTGATTAACCGCATCACAGTTCAAGGCCATGTTAAGTGGAGACTAGCAACTGTACTGTAGAACAGTAAATATCTTATTCTTCCTGAACACTGAGTTTTTAAACACAAAAAGAATCTCTCTCCTCCTTCCTCTTACAAAAGAGGACTACGAAGGCACCGCAGAATGTGTGCTTGTGTGTGCATGTGGACAGAAGATCTTATCTTTTATTTTATTTTACATTTCCAGATTTATATAAAGCACATCATAATTGAATGTAGTAACAGAAAAAAACAAATTACAAAACCACCTGAAAATCTTATCCTACTTCAATATTGCTAACTTAAAACCTTAGAGATAGATTGTTGACACAATCTTAACAGAACAATCTCTCATATTGGGGGGCTTAAATTGGAAAGTAGTAAACTCTGTCAGACATTATCTATTTATTTATTTAAAGGGTAAACATGCCAGCATTGACAGATTCAAACTTCTCTCACTCCAAGATAGCTACATCTTGTTAAGGACGAATCCACCTTACACCTTCATTTCATGTGAAGGTTATTTACCTTATTAGTGAAAGGAAAGTGTGCATTAATAGGACTAGAGATTTCACAAGGAATTGAAGAATCCAAATCTGTTGGTTCCAATTTTGGAGTTTAGGGACTAACACTAGTAATTCAGCTATGTTATCCTTAAGTTCTCTTTAGGTTCTTGAGTGACTATATTCTCCATTATCTCCTAGAGACCATTCTGTGTATGTGGCATTGAAGTATCTGATTAAGTCTGTAATACAGAGATAATACTCCTTTGCGTACTCACATCAGAGCATGACAGTTTCCCCTGCAGTAAACACCAATGCAAACGTGTTCATTTATGTTCTCTTTTTTTGCTCACTTCCCTTATACTCTGATTTTCATTTGGATGTGCAGGGTCTTTGACAAGCCTTTTGCTCCTGATGGATCAGAATCTACGCCTATAAACAGTTTTGACTCTTCTGGTTAGTTCCAGTGCCTCACCACCCTCACAGTAAAGAATTTCTTCCTATTATCTAATCTAAATCCCCCCAGTTTCAGCTTAAAAATGTTACCCCTCATCATAGTGCCACACTCCCCGATAAAGAGTCCCTCTCTAGCTCTTCTGTAGGCCCCCTTCAGATACTGGAAGGCCACTATAAGGTCTCCTCAGAGCCTTCTCTGGGCTGAACAACCCCAACTCTCTCAACCTGTCTGCATTCCTTGACCTGATGACCACACTTCTTTTGATGCAGCCATTGCTGGCTCATGTTGAGCTTCTTGTCCACCAACACTCTCAAGTCAGAATCATAGAATGATTTGGGGTTGGAAAGAACCTCTGACACCCACCTTTTAAGTATTTATATGTGCTGATCAGTTCCCCCACCAGTCTTATCCAGACTGAAAAGACTCAAGTGCTCAGCCATTCTCCACCCATCTGTATTTGTGCCTGGACTGCCATGTCCCAGGTGCAGGACCCCTGGGATGGATGCAGAGCTGTTGCCACTTTATGCCATCTTTGGAGTAATGGGAGTAAACGCAGCTGTTCTGCATAACCTCCACAGTTCAAGGGAAAACAGTACGTCTAATCTATAACTTATTTGATCAAGAGTGTAATGATCTAAATTTACAGTAATGAGAATTTTTAATTTAATAGCAGAAACTAGAATGAACGGATGAGGTCATGTTTCAACTAATGAATGTAATATTCACTGTTATTGTCAGGAGGCACTTATCTATAAGGACTAATGCCATTACTGTTACTTATATTAAGAAAATCACTAGAAAAAAAAAACAAACCCAAAGCAACGCAGAACAGCATTAGAGAATTTACAGAATAAGAAATAAATCCACATATTGACTGGATACCAGGGAGGGGAGGGGGGAGTCCATTTTCAAGGGAGGCCAGCTTATCTCTACACTAATAAATATTTATTTAGTATATATAATCAGAAAATCTGTGGGTTTAGTTCTCCCAGCTTTGAGCTACTAGTCCTGTTTCTCTTCATTTTTTTATGTATTTAACTTTTCTTTTTTTTTTTTTTTAAACCAGAGCCCCTTCTATAATTCACATTGACCAGTACACAGGTTTATCACCTAAGTATAGGAGATACAGGAGATACATAGCCATCTAGGTAAAGTGCTTTACATGGGAATATAATTATAGCTGCATTTCAAAGCCAGACATTCATGCAAATGTGGAGATGCTCAAGATCTTGATGGGTTATTTATATTGGGATACTCTTTGTGATCCTGGATACTGATCTGAATGCAGATAAATCAAAGGAATTATTTTTTGCTATGTTTCCACTTGAGAAGTAATTTTTTGTCCTGCAACTCTTTGCATGATAAAGCTAGAGAACCTGCACAGTACAATTAAGAAAGACTATGTGCTAGTCCTAGACCTTCTCCCATGGTTACCTAGACTGACCTGAATGTCTGCAGGACATCAGTTCCTAAAGAATCCTAGTATGTTCTGAGTCCCCCTCTGCACCACCTCCTATCTTCTACCAGTTATAAAGAGATTGTTTGGGAGTAAGGATCTCAGGGTTGACCTACATAATCTTATATGAATATTAGCATGTGATCAGAGACTTTCACCCTTTGAAGTATGTTGTCCTTTCATAAGGAGTCAGGCTTGAAAAATATATTTTAATCCTCCCTAAAAAACACCAGTTCATCATTCTTTTAATATTTCATCAATTTTTGCATTGGTTCTTATAGTTCAGAGTTACCCTTCAACTCTGCACACCAGGTGCCCTCCTTATATTTTGTGAACGAATAAGGAAACATAATTTCAAAACAGGGCTAACAGTTTGCACTGAATTGCACTAAACACAAATTTTGAACTATTCAAAATATAACAAAGCAATAAAGAATCAGGGTATTTTGACCAAAGACAGCAATCAAATAATTGTATTTCCTACCACAATGACCTGCACTGTTCCCTCAATAATAACACTTGATGAATATTCACAACTCATACATGTCTACTTCATCACTATTTCATTTATCAGAATGGAAGCAAGTGAGAGTAACCATTATGAAAAAACAAGATAACCTTAAAAAAAGCCAAACCAAGCCTAAGAATAAGATTCAGGGCTTCTACTTTCTGACAGTATAACTTCAGAAATTATTTCATTACTTTATTTGAAAACTGGTTATCATTGAAGTGAATGGATACAATTATTTTTTCTCTAAAGCGAAAATTCAATATCCTTTTAAATAGGGTATTTCATCTCCTACCAAGGGGAGGAATAAGAGTGAAAAAAAGGATGAAAAAGAATCCTTACATGCAAAGGGACAGGCCTCCATCCATACTACAAAATGCAGCTACATCTCTATTGTACTTTTTAAACTCAAATTATTCTTACTTTTCACATGATCTTTCTAGAAAGGCAACAGTTGACAAGCAACATAGAAAATGTTTATGAATCCTTTTACACATAAAGTATGCTACGAGCAATAACATGAGCTCCAAAAATATTTTAACCCACTTTCCCACAAGCTCCCCTCAAAACTGCATACTTTGATCCTTCTATCCTGTTGCTAATACATATAAACTTCATAGATAAGGATTTCAGCCATTACCGCACCTATCAGTCCAAACCATCCAATTAAACCTTTTAAAGACCCAGCATTCAGTTGCGTCTTGAAAGTAAATGTTTTTTTAAATTGTCTAGTACATGTCAGTTCTGAACCTGGATACCAATATAAGATAAAAAGTTGGATTTTTGGCAGTATGAAATTACTAGGCCTAGTTTTCATAGGGTAATTGTAAGCTATTTACTATATATACATTTGTCATTTAAAGATACCAATAGGTTGCTAGAACGTAAAGACTAAATTATAGTTTTATGATAAAAAAGCATTAGACCTGCTTTCAAAAGATCTAGACTTCCATCCACACTCTTTCACTGCTTGCCATGAGACCTTGGCTAAGTAATCTTTGTGTTTCAACTTGCCAGTTTTAATATAGTATCTAACGTTGATATGGCATAAAGCTAAAGGTGACTGGATAGAAGACAATAGTACAAGCACAGAACCCTGCCCTGTTTTGGGATTAGTTAACTTGAAGTCTACTGACTGACTTCAGGAGCTGATAACAGTAACTTACAAGACAGCAAGAAAAACCCATGCTCAAATATCTTGTTTTTCATCACAGAAGTGAGTGACAGAGAACACAGGGAGAATCTTATTCAGGGAATTCTGAATTTTTATCCTTAACAATCCTTGCTGTCAACAGAGATTGCAAATCTTGATGAGTTCTGGGAAATTTGTTATATATTCAACCATTGCAACCACATCCTTCAGCATTTTCAGGATTTGTTCAATATTTAGTAGTTAATAACTACAGTTAAACATCTGATTAAGCAGCCAAATTTACACATTCTAAAATACTAATGTTTAAGGAAAAAAAAAAATAAATCAGTCACTTCATACACATTGATCTTTTTTGTACTCATCTAGAAAAAGCAGGGTGATACATCACCTGCATCACTGACATTTACAGAAGTTTCAGTGTCAGGATTAGGTTTTCAATCCAATCCTAGCAACATTGTTTGCATGCTAGATGGATCAAGAACATTATTTTCCCAAGGAAGAGTGGTAAACAAGCAATGCTTCAGTTCACAAGAAAGGCATGACTTACCTTATGAAAGTTCCTGAAATATGCTGCCTTCTCATCTGGAAATTTTTCTAGCCTCCTGGGTCCTTTACTGGAAGCCTTCTTGAAAACCAACCAACAACGCCTAAAAATCTGCAAACAAAATAAATGGATTGTATCTTTTTCTTTAAAGATGGAGAGTATTACAAATGTATTCAGTTACATAATCGACTTAAGAAGAAATTTTAAAATGACAATATTTTATTTTAAAACTCTGGCAAGTTCTGAGACCATCAATTATTTCTACAGTTTTTAGGTTTTTTTTGTACTCAGCTTGTAAAGCGGCAACTGTACAACTGTACTTCCTACCTCAGAAATTACTTCACCTAACCTGGGGGAAAGCAAAGACAATATTCTATTTCCTGAAAAAAAATGACATTACACTATGGGACATCATAAACCATCTTTATTAGATAGCACTTTCTTCAGGTAATGTCTTGGCAGAGTTGCAACTTATTTTACCAGAGCTACCGCACTGCTCCCATAGTTATTCACTTGAATAACTTACATTAACTCTTCACAGTGTTACAGTGTGAAACTCTCCATTTTTGCAGGTAACCACAGGTAGAGGATATTCACTCTATTTTAACCTTACTAGAAGCAATTACACAAACTGTATGGACATACATATTCATTTAACAAAACTGTGGCTTTTAATAATACTTCTGGCTCTTCCACGATCTGGGGTTTTTTTTAGTCTATGTGTATTTTCAGTTCATCTCTCTTCCTCTGAGGAAAGTCTTTCCCTAAGAAGTTCTTTGTTAAGGTAAAAACCATTGCTTCCATTTCAAATCTTGTATTGATTTCCTTATTTCCATTATCTGCCTTAAATGGTTTACAGTCCTCACAGACTTCTCTTCAGAAAAACAGATCAACTTACTTTCCCCATTGTCAGTGGTGGTGGGTTTTAGTACAGCCATGGAATCCACATTTTACCGATGACCTGAATTTTGGACAGCTGATGATAAGGTAACAGAACCCTTGTATTAACTAGCAGATAAAGTTTTTTCAGGCTTTTTTTTTTTGTGTGTGTGTGTGTGTTTTGTTTGGATGGTTGTTTTTTTTTGTTTGTTTTGTTTTGTTTTGTTTTTTAATACACTACAGTTGTATTTTGTTATAATGCGAAGTATCAGTTAGCTCCAATATATTACTAGTATCCCAAATAAATGGAAAACTAGACAAGCGAAGGAGTCTGATTTCTCTCTGCAAGGATCAGAATATTTTCCAGATAAAAGGTCATCTAATACATACTACAAAGCAATTCTTTCAGTAATAAATGAGTAGGCTTTTCTGAATGGCAAATTGTCTTTTTTCACCGTCTATCACACTGGGACAGAGTAGAAGCAAAACTGACAAAATTCAAGAGGGAGGCTTGGAACCCCTTATTAAAGTATCCATCAAGGAGGGCTATATGCTAGATATCTTTAAAGATGCTCCTCATTTGGCCTTTTCCCAAATTTCAGCATTGGGATCAATTCAAAGGCTTCAGCATTTAGACTGCAGGAATGAACAGCCCTTGCTTTTAAAGGAGAATGCTGAATATCAAGAGACAGAGAACACAACTTTTACCTTTAGGCTGTTACTGCTTCAGTGCACTGACATCTGTTTTTTCCAGACCTTTAGTGAGAGGAGATATCTGAAGAATGGAATGGCTTGAAGAGGACTCCTGATTTGGTATGTATGTATACCATGGTACATCCCTATGTTTGGAATATTTTTTTCAACCTACAATCTCTTTTAAAGCTGGTATAAACATATACAGTTCCACTGCACTTCAGCAGAATTTTATCTGGTTACATCAAGAGACAGTTTGTATCTCAGTGTTTGAAAAAGCATTAGCATATGAATTTACCTATAAATATGAATAAATAGGTGCAGATGTGAGCACACAGAAAACAAACATTTGCCTTTCATAAGGCACTTCATTGTTATACAGAAGCCTACTCAATTATTCACTAACTGTGAGATACTCTTTTATCCCTGGCCTAGTTTAGGATGCCATTGGCTGTAATCAAAACTTCTGAAAGACTTCTAAAGTCCTCAGATACAGATTTCTTTCACAATGGCTACCCCAATTATCAGCCCTTTAACAACAGAGAGAATGAGAATCACTTGCAATGTTGCCTCCATAATATATAATATTTCCTGTGAGATTTAAGCATCTGTTTTTCACACATGCATAGTTGAAGAAATGACAAATATTTGATCATTTATTCAGTTTTACAGCATTCTTGGATGAGTACTCACTGCTCAATAAAAGTGATATAAAATTTTGTATTGAGGGCAAACAAGATGAAGTCTGAGACTACAGTGTCACTTTTTTTCTGGAGAAATTCAGAAAGATAACATTAAGTACATGTTATGTTTCAGTTTCCTTTAATTAACATATAAATTAGAAGGACCAAAATTTGTTCAGCACACACCTGAGAAGGCTTCTATTGAAATTACCTTCTAAGTCCACAGCATAGAAGAATCTCTTTAAGCAACATCCTTCCTTGCTCAGTTTTACAAGATGGACAAATCAGAAAAAAAATTTTCCTCTAGTTTCCTCTACCTGTGCAACTATAAGTAAGCCACGGCAGTAACTCTGCACACTTGTGGCCTACTGAGTCTGCCCCTTGCAATATCATAAGGGGATGACTTCCATTATGATGTACAAGCTTGCAAGGCACAGAAGCCTCTGTTCCTGAAGATGGACTCTGAGTAGCTTTATCTCGCTAGCAAGAGAAAAGGATTCCTGATCTGAAATAATGTAATCTTATCAGCCCCAAATGATTTCTGAATTCTTTCCAGTCAGAAATTCAACTATAAGTGTTGCTCCATTTCTATTGATCTTTAGAGATCACTACTTTACACTTTACTTGAAACACTGCAATAGACCAATTAATGATGAAAATATCTGTATAATTATATTTTCTTACTTTTTCTTCTGCTTAATGCACCTCTCAGGTCACCTTTCTAGCATGTTTATATTTTTTAATATTCTTGATTAATATATGCAAATGTTTGACCTCTGAATGGATCATTATTCTTCATGTCCATATCATACAGTTCTGTTTTATTGTTGCCATGGTTATTAATAATAAAGCCATTAAAACATATTACAGGAAATCCACTGACTAAGTTAGTTTTATAGAATGAAGAAAATATTTTCCTTTTCCTAAAACAATTTAAAATAATTGTTTTACATTGGGAGTTTTACATAGGATTTTCCATAGATTTCTAAAGCCTTTTCTAGGTCATTTACAATAGATGCTATTGAGATTCACATTTCTTTTCATCCACAGCTGTAGCTAATAAAGTTCTGCCAGTCATCACTAATATTTACAGAAGGGATATTTATTGACACATCTCTACAAATTATTCCAGAAATTCCACCTCAAAAAGCCCACCAGAAACAAAAATCTTCTCATCCATCTTTTTATTTTTTTTTTAATGCCAAAAATGTAACTTATAGTACTGTAAGCTCTTTTTTATCTTTTTCCATTGCCCAAATTGCTTAAGATGCTCTGAAATATCTCTGCCCCTATCTAAAAGATAGTACAAGTGGCGATCGCTATCTCTACTGTATTGGAAAACTAAAAATCTAATTTTCTGTCACTAGCTGTAGAAAGATTTGTCTCTTGAGAGAAACAGCACTGAGTCAGCTCCCAGTTACCAACAGAAACCATCTCGGACCAAAACAGTCAATGAAGCACCACTCATGGGGCTTTCTGCTAGCATAACACAACAAATGGTTCTCCCAGAAAGACATCTACATAATAATTTTCAGTCTTGCATTTTCATTTTGTTATCTGCAGAAAAGGCTAGTTGGTTTCTCCTCCCTGACTTCCCATGTACAGTGCTTTCCTGTTAGATAACATGACATCTGCACTGTATGTATTAAAAACACTAAACCATTGAAATGTTCAAATTTACTTCACTAGTTATCTCCATTAAGATATGGACATCATCTTTTTTGGAGGATATATGAGATAAAAGAAATATGTTGAGAGATAAAAAAAAACCCCTTGACTCACAAATTAAAAACTGTAGGCTATTTTTATTAAGAAAAATAAAACAGTTAACACAGTAAATTCATATTTAACCACTGTTTTGACACCCACCACTTTTTCTTTTTTCTGTGCATATTTTGGTAATGGGAGAAGAGGTGAAGGGTGACCACTTATTGCTTCAGTGGAATTACACTCGTCATGCATTCAAGTAAAATTTAAGAGAAACTGAAAAGCATTTATTATCTGTAAAAAGGCACAAGAGGAAAATGGCAACACAAAACCATTCATGCCTCAGCTAATGATAACAATTTATAGAATTTAAGCTATTGCTGAGTAAAGTCAATAAGAAAAAGAAAAAACAAAACAAAACAAACAAAAAACCCCAACCAAAATCAACAAACCCTCATAGTTGTAAGCCACCTATTTCAGTTAACAGCACTTTGTAACAAGACATGCCATCTCTCCCACTTTTAGGTGTCTGGGCATCTCAGAAATTAAGGTGCCCTAAAAACTCTTCTTGTCCTCCTGTCCTAGAAGCATTATCCTGTCTTGAACAGCACTGATTTCACTATCTGCTTTTTGCAAATAGTTACCACTGTACTAAGCGGGTGCATTTTGGGTGGCAAATTTGGATCCATATGACAAAGCAAGAGAGATGGAATACTACCACACACCAGTGAGCTCCCAAATTAGCACAGATGGTGCAGAGCAACAGAGAATGGAGGCCAGCTCCTGCTCCTTTGCCACATCAATAGGAACTCATATACCTCCCAGAAGCAGAGCACAGATCCTCCATGGTTCTCTGACACCCCACTTCCCTGTAAACAGGAAGAGAACCAAAAATAACACCCCTGCTCAGAAGCATGAAGTTACATGCTTCTGTCAGTAGCTCTGGGATGTGGGGCCAAGACTTTATGAAAAGACACAAAAAACCTTGGGAGGTTTTCCCTTTTTATTTTTTTAATTTTATTTTTTATTTGATTCTAACTCTCCACCTGCTCTTACCTATTTCAACAGATTTCAAGCATTACCATAGTATTTACCACAAACCAATTGCAATATAAGCAAAGCTGTTTAAACTGTAAAGCCAGGATTAAAAAACCCACAAATGTATCCTGAAAAGATCACCAGTAATGCCTTTAATAAAAAAATGCTGTCTGAAGGTGTGTTATGAAGGCCATCCAACAGGAAAACATTCCTCATGTATGATAACCTTGCACGTACCGCTGAGTTTCATTTTATTATCCCAATTAGGAATCAAGGTCAAACCTCTAGATTATAAACCTTGTAGTATGACCTTCCACAACATTATGGAAGACAATAAGGCCTTAGATCATTTTAGTATCATAGTTCAAATCCTAAAATTTCTGATACAGTTTTTTAAAATTATTATTATTTTCCAGATTGCAAATCTACTGGCATTTAAAGCTAGGAATAAAAGAAGTATAGAAACATCTGCTACAAACTGTTTCTTCCCAGATTAGATCAATCCTTGTGGGCTTGATTGCAGTCAGTGAGAATTAAGATGGTTAGAGAGAAATGATTAAGGACAATTCAACCAGTAATAGTATATATATACACACACACGTCATCTTTCTGCTGCCATAACATACCATTATAGATTCATATAGATGTTCACAATAGCCTATAATTTATGGCATTACAGTCACAGGCTATACATGTAGTCCATGAAAAGATTTATTTTATTATTAGAGAGTTCTGTGAAATCAAAAAGCACCATAGTAATTTTCCAGCTATTCCTATACTAGCTCAACTACTTTGTGTATAAACACTTCATCTATGGGATCTGAAGTCTTTCTTTTCTGTGTTGAAAGAAGAGGGAAGGATACATATTTAGAAAGATTTGCATGTTGTATTCATGTGAAAAATCTTACACAGTTTTATGAATCCTTAGGCACCCAGAATTTAAAAATGCACTGTCTTGTCTCTGCTTTGAACTGCCAGCAGGGCAATTCAAGGACAGAAGGACACACTAGGACACACAAATAATGCACTCAGTCTTCATAGCAGTCTGCTGACCAACAAAAGTTATCACTTATATTTGAACTGATGTTTTGATTATTTTAAAAAATCAGTTCCAGTAGCCATTTTTTGACTTTCTGCACTCCTGACCTACTTTTGGCAAGAGTAACTTCAGTGATTCAATTGGAGGAAAACTATTTGCTTCATGCCTGGCCTCAGAGTAGATGACAAATAAACCTCAAAGCAAACCACAACAAAAAAAATGATTACAACACTTTTTGCAAGCATCCAGCAGGAAAATCCCAGAACTTGCAATGTTTTCAAAGAAATTATTATGCCTAAAAAACCTCAAAACCTCAAGGGTTTCACTGAGCTTAACCTGAACATGTTGTAGCTACTTTTGAACAACTATTTAGTCAGAATGAGTATTGAAGTTTGTATCTTCTCCCACAGGTACTTTCCTAAATGTAATTGGGAAAAAACACCTACAGAGAAAGTTATGGTTTTATTACGTTTTGATATTGAATTTGAGTAATTTCTAACTTACTTTGCTCATCTGATGAATTTTAGCGGGAATACCATTTTTTTCCCCCACATTTTATAACATTTAACTTTGATTAGTTAAAATAAACATAGTCTGCTTGATTATGACAGACCACAAATAAGTTTTATATTCTGCAATGGAAAGTAATATTTTCAGAAGAAAGTTATAACTCCTCTCTTTAGTTTTTAATCATATAGCTATATATTGAAGTAATGGAAATACCACTGCAAAAAAGTTCTTAATTTTTGACTCTTCTATATACAAGCTTACTAAGCTGAAAGACATTATCTTTTAAACATATTTGGTAGATACTCATCACTTTGTTCTCCAAAAAAGTTAAAGGCATTTAGTGTATCTACAGGGGAACTTAAAGCTGAGAAACAGTTAAGTTTGAGGTTTTGTGATTGATTTCTTATTTAGGTCTTTATAATACAAAATGCAGACCTTTACAAAAATCTGAAATAACACACTTACATTGAAAGATGGTACCTGTTTGCTCAGATTCTTAATGTTTTATGGTAGGAAGGCTGGGATTTGTGAAAATAAATGTTGCAAAATCAAAACCATGCAACAGAATACCTTAAAATGAAGCAGAACAGTAATTGCAAACATCTGTTCTGTTCTACCGAGGGACAAAAACTCAAATCATTTTTACAGCTCAAATTTAGAGTGTTACCAGCTCAAATTCAGCTTCAAAATCAAAAAAATCCAAAACAATTCTTTAGGTTTACATCAGCTAGTATTCTACCACATCTGCCCTTACTGTTTTCTATACTATAACATAGAACTTGTCTTAGCAGACATATCACAGTCCTCAAGATGCTGTTGTTTTCACTGATAAAATAAATAGAAATGGTGTGCTTTACACAGGATTTACTACAGCTGAGGACAGCACCAAGTCTAAAGCACTTCCCAGAAAGAACAAAAGTGTGAGATGAATATAATTGCAACTGTATATTACTATAGGCGTATAATTTCTAAGAGCAATTGATCCTCAAAGTAGCATAGGAAAGTCAGAGTCTTTTATTCTTGGATGTATTTTGTCATTTCAGCATATATCTAGAAAATCTTGCAAATCCAGCCACACTGATATTTATGGGTGAAAGCTTACTGTAATCTATAGTTGTTGCTACTAAAAGCCTGGTCACAGTGCCAGGCACATACACATACATATGAAGTGTATGCAACATGTTTAAATGCAGTGAGACTAAAAAATACAGAAATGCCAACGTAGAAAAAAAGCCCTTCAAACATCCCCTGACATATTGCACTATGGAACAGAATACAGAATTTTAAAACCACACTTATACATGACACATCATTCCATAAACCTCTCAAGTAAAAGGTTGTATGAATCAATCATGTTCGTTTCCTACAAATGAAATGCATCCTTTTTTATGAAGTTACATCCTTTAAGTATTATGACTTCTGCTAGATTTTACTGAGAAATTCATTTTATATAGTAAAGAAGACATTTTCCAAAATGAAGCCTGAGTAGGATTTGAGGAGGATGTCTAATGTCCATGCTGTTTTCTTGACATTTGATCACCACATTATTATATCCTCCAGTTTAAATCATCTACTGCTAAAAAACGATAGTTTTAAGGTCCGAAGACCTTCATTATATCTTTTAGCCTAATTGAAGAGGAGGAAGATGAACTAATAGCTCATTGTAACTGGAAATAGTTAAAAGCTCGGAGTTAGCAAGAAGACTCTGCAGCAGGAATAAAAGGGATACTAAAATTGAGATCTGCAGTGAAATTTTCATAGACAGAACTACCTAGATCTTTTAAAGTAAAAACAAAACTAAAACTAAACCAAACCAAATAAAAAAGTTTCCCTAATTTGCTCTGGGTCTTAACAGTTTAAGAGCAAGATGTATGTAGACAGAAAGATACGTATTTCAAATATTTCATTACCTTATATTAGTGATTTGCTCCCTGCCACTCCTGTGCTACTACTGAAAACTTCCTCTTCAGAATGTATCAATCTGCTTTTACTATGTAGCAATATTGCACTGAATAAACAAGTAATCAAAAGCAAGAAAACTATGAGAAAACAAACACCTTTACATAAAACAGAGAATTTGGAAGAAAAAGCTATAGTTCTTGTAACTACTAATGCTAGTTCTGTTCTGCTTTTTTTCAAGAGCAAAT
Organism: Pedionomus torquatus; assembly: GCA_013398155.1. Lineage (NCBI taxonomy): Eukaryota > Metazoa > Chordata > Aves > Charadriiformes > Pedionomidae > Pedionomus > Pedionomus torquatus. Next base: position 83,313 of record VZRU01021348.1, on the reverse strand, counting down.
TTTTAACAGATAAAGACAGCTTTTACTTAAAGAAAATTACCATGAAAGAGTTTCACTACAAACTCAAACTCAAATGTGTTACATTCCCTTCCAGGATGTTCTGTGGGGAAATGTGCTACTACAGAGGATTAGAAATGATGTTGTCAGAACCCTAGGGAAATAATGGAAAGAAAAAGCAGATGGTCTCCAAACCCAGAGTTCATAAGTTGAAAGACCATTCTGATTTCTCTGTACCTGTGATAGGATGTAAAAAAATCTGCCCTGGAGGTGTTGTAGAGATTAACCCAAAGTTTGTCCAGGTAAATCCACAGAAGCCATGCCAGTGTGTTAGTATGCTTTGGCTGAGTCCCAAACCAGTAACCCTCAAGGCATCATAGATCAAACACAAATTTCTTGGTGAAAGGAAAGATGGCCACCTTACCAAGTTAATAATATAATCTCAGGGAGAAAAAAACCTGCAGTAAAACAACTTCCCCTCCAACACAACTTCCACCAGCTTTCCAGAGCTTATAGAAGATAAGACTGTCCATTTCAAATCATTTCCCATGGGCAGAAGAAAATTATTAGTCTGCTAAACTGATGCTATTTATTTTGATATTCTCATCAGCTGCATATACACAGAAAACATCTTAATTTTCTCTGCTCTGGGGACCACCTGAGGTCAGGACTGGGTAGAAAAGAAAAAAAAAAAAACTCTAGCATTTTTGGTCAAATTAATCAGACAACCCGCAATAGCCTATACAAACAACTAACATATTGGTTCAATATTAGCTAATGCAAGCCCCTTTTCTCACTTGCATAATATTAATTAATACTAAAAGTGCAAACAGGTCAATAGCAGAAAATTGGGTTGCTCCCCTCCTGCAACTGCTGAGATGGTCTCAACTACAATATCTGAAGCTATAGTCTAATATAAGAGAGAAAGACGGAGAGAGAGGGAAAAAACACATATGTTCATTGGTATTCTAGCAACAGCAACATTTGGCTTTGCAGTATTAACTGGTTAATCCTCATATTTTAGTTGTGAAATCTGAGTGAGAGTTTAAGTGTAAGACTTAAAAAAAAAAAAAGTAGACTTGTTACAAATAAAGCTTTATCATATATAGTGATAGCAATGAGTAAACTTAGAAAACCACAAGAAGTCAGCTTTCTTCTTAAGCAAACTTTCCATGTAAAAAATCAGTAAAACCCTACAGTTATAAAACGAAATATGTAGGTTTTAGAGAAAACACCTTGTAGGTTTAATAGAATGATTACTCTACCTTTATTAATAGCTAGTCTGAATAAGAACATACTATGAATCACAAACTAAAAAAATTTTGCTGCATTCTCTATGATAAATACAGAGACTGTCAAAGAATGGATTAACAACTTCATTGTAATTTTTAGAATTAGAACAGTGAAATAAGTAAAGTATGATAAGCAATTCTTACCTTCTTCACAGTAAGAATTTATATATATGGTGTTGTTGACTGGCTTACCACAGGTGCTGTCTCACACACCAAGAGTCCACACAAAGTGTGACTTCTTGACCTACTTTTTTTGTAAAGAAGTCTTGGGGAAATTTCCCAAATTATTTTCAATACATTAGAATTAAAGTTTCTCATTTGGGGTTGCAGTAGGGAGGAGAGACAAGTCAGGAAAAAAAGTTTTCAGGGTAAAATGACATAACGGAGCATTCATAATCCCAGGCATCCTCACTGAATGACTCAGAATTTGAGAGGTGGTGTTTATATACATAAACACATACAATACATACTCACAGTAGTAGGTAAATTTCAGTTTTGGCATGCTAATCAATATATTTTCTGGTCATTCAGACCAGAAACGCCAACCACCAATACATGTACTGATGCATTTACATCATAAATAAGTCACAGTTACATTTCCAGTATCTCAGAAATCAATCCGACCAAATCTTTTGACGTGGCCATTAAAATCTTGCCAGAATGGAGACAAGTCTAAGTCCAGCACTGCAAAGGAACAATTGCTACACTTACCCCCTTTTCATTTTATAGCTTGCACTTAAACATATAACCATTGCACATATAACCATTTGTTATAACAACATTGCATCACTTCTCCAGAGACGCAATTCATTTATGTAAGTAAATGTTCTAAAAATACACCCACGATTAAATGTCTGAGTGCATGTGTGTATGCCTTTACTCAGAAGCTTTATTGTGAGGAATGTACAACCTCAAAATGAAGGCACAGAAGATGTCAAAATTTAACAAATTTATAGACACACCAATTGGAAAACATTAGCACAGAGGATATAAACAAAGTATATGTTATTTAAAAAATAATCACTTGCAAGCTTTGCTGACTTAAGATCTTAATTTTAAAGGCAGCACTCTTTCCAATTTGCTACTGATGATTAAAATTTCGTAGAACTGTCATAGAGACTGTGTTTGTCTTATAAGAGAGTGCTTACATTAAGACATTTACTTTGGTATCCCTTTCATTACTGCTGCAGAGGGTTCCTGCAAACTGTGAATAGCAAAAGTTTGATATTTTGTCTGAGATGGTTTCAAAAATCACACACTAGTAGGCAATAGTCCCACTCAGAGGTGTTGGACTAGGCACCTCCATAATCCTATGAATATGTGAATTAATGACTAAATGCAACCTTAAATGCTCATATTTTCTTTTAGAGCCATATTTAGTTATATTTTTCTCTGCAAAGAATGTCTGAGGAAAAACAATTTGGAGAGCCCTTTTCCTAAAGACTTTTTATTCTCCTCATTTTTGCCCTTTATTCTGTTTAAAATTGGACTACAATAAGGCAGAGGAAAATTGTCCAGAGAGAATAACAAGAGGTTTTGCCACCTACAGACCCTGGAAGTTGGTCTTTTAGGCAAAGGTAAATAGTTGAAAGGCATCAAAGCAGTCTTCTATCAAGGTTTACTTCTGAAACTGTAGAAAACATTAATACAATGTGCTTTCCCAAGTAAACCTTAGCCTTCTCTTTCCATTTCCTCTCCCTCATTCTTCTGTTGCTACCTTCTCAGCAGCAAAACATTTGTCACTTTTTGGGAGAAGCAACTTAGGATGGCAGATCTTTAAGATGTTTTTAAGATTGCAGAAAGATCTGAAATGCCACTTTCTCCCTTCCAAATAAATGACTTCTAAAAAGCTTAGGTGTTGTTAACTTTTGTGAAAACAAAACAAAATTAAAGTTAAAGAGCTAGAGTAAGGGTCTTTTAACAATGGTTGTGGCCCACTATATAGCTGGAAAATATAATTACAGTGTCTGTGGATTAAAGATTAGTAATTTCTAAAGAAAAAAATAGTGTTGCTTTGGCTATAGTAAGGATATGTAATTCCATTTTTTTAATCCATCACGCTTTATGCCTCAAAGTCACATAATTCTCTGACCTCATCTCTTTGGTCTAAACATAGCACAGTTCAAAACATCCATGCAGATGTCAGGCTCTAAACCAAAGCTGAATAGAAATTAGATTTCAAGCACTGGAATGGTAGTTTCCATTCTTCTGAAAGTGTGAAGGGAAAAAATGACCCTGTATCTGGGATCACAGTTTCATCCACAATTACAAAAAAGTATGCTTTTACTTTCCATTATACAACATACACTTTGTTCACAAGTTTTTAAAGTTTTGGTCACATTATCAAGATACTTGTATCAAGACACTGCTGAAACAGTTCAAAGTTTTTATCTTTTACTGTCAGCCTAGGATAACTTGTACCCTGCACATATTAAAAATTACCATTTTGTTAAATTTTAGAGAAGAAATAGTAAAACACATGAGATTTTAATTAATTTTCTTTTCCTGTAATGACATTTTTGTCATATTTTAAGAGAAGCATTGAACAAATCACAGAGTGTTTACTTGTTCTACTGTAGCAGTGGTTTTGATGACAATTTCCATCACAAAGGTTACACCACGACCTATAATAGAGAAGTCACAGGCTCAAATCCACTGCTATCAATTGATTTCAGAAAGGTAATTAACACCTTGCAAACTACAAGGTGAAATTTCAGTGATCTTAAAACATTCTTTCATTGGATTTCTAAGATTTTATAACCAATCCAGGAGTCCTAATAGTCACAACAATGAGACTGGTGTGTCTCCCAGATTGCACATTAGTGCTTGAACAGAAAAGAATTTGCATTCCAGAAAACTAATTTCCTGTATGTCACCTGCAATTAATGATAGTTGAATGAATAAGGCAAAAACTTTTGTGTAAAGAAGACACTTAGGATGAATAACTAGATTTTGATTATTTCATTTTTAGTCTAAACTACAAGTACTGCTAAAGGCAAGCAGAAAAGTTGCTTCAAGCAGTTGACAGGTTGTCAGATGCACCAGAAATGATAAAAAAGTTTTAAAAAACATTTTACATATTCAATTCCCAATAGTAGGTTCCTTTAAGAAAATATAGCAATAGTAAATATATAGATAATGAGATGTTATTTCGTGTTACCTGACTTCTATTTTCTTGCTCACATAGAAGTATTCCCAGCACCCCAAGGCAGTAACTTTTCACATGTAAATACAAAATGGACAAACTGGAGAATCAGAAGCAAATGAGCACTATTTGTTTATCTAGTCTCACTGAATAATCATTTTTCAGATAGAATGAAATAATTAATATTTACTTTTCAGAGAAGACTCACAGATGGTCTCAGTCTGAGTGGAAACAGCAGCTTACACCTCAGTGATTTGAAAGGTGGCATGTCAGTTGTCCTGTTTACAAGCAAGACTTTCACTTCTGGACCTGAAACTTTGCACCTATGTAAGCAGCAGTGACTAAACCATGGAAGAGAAAGAGGTCCAAGGAAGTACATTTGTGACATTGTGCTACCCACTCTACTTGGAGTCAGTTGCATAAGGCCTCATGGCTGAAGGCCAGGACGGTTACCTGCAAAAAAATGAGGTACTCCAGGAATGACCTGTAGATCATCATTATCATTCAGGAAAACTCAGAGGAGAGTTATGACTCAGACACACATTTTCTATAAGAAACAGATGTTGTGGCTATAGTGAACAAGCCCTAAAAAAATCATTCATCTCAAACATGAATGATCCTGTTCACACCCACAGGACAGATATTTCCTGCATTGCAGCAAGGCAAACAGAGTGTAGCAGTCTCATAAATGACCACTTCTCTTCCTTCCTGTATTGCTTTACAATGCTTCCCTTCTTCCAACAACTTCTTTAGTTAATCCTTCCAACCCAAGCAAAATAAATTTATGATAGAACCTCTTTCCCTGTATGCACACCTACAGACACCCAACCAGAAACTGTGAAGTACACGATTGCTAGCAGTTTCTTCTTCAATGACTCTGTTAATTTCTTGAGTTTAGTAAGGAGAACTTATGCCTCCAGCTTACAGGAGAAAAATCATCCTGTTACATAGGTACTGAAAAGGCAGGACAGTAGGTTATTTATGTAAGCTCTGCTGTAATTTGACATCCCTGTTGGGCACCCTAATTCCTGTGTTGAAATAGTTTTGTCTCAGATGATTTTGAATTAGGCACAGCACCTGAACCTCTCAAAATTCACACAAGTGCTTATCAGCTATAGGAAAAAAAAACAAAAAACAAACAAAAACAAACAAAAACCCACAACAAAGAAAACCCAACCCTAAACCACTCCAACATCTGAATATCCTGAGGTATTAAAAACATCTCAATTAACTCATCACTAAAATAAAAAATTAGAGTATTTTTATTTTTTCCTTGTAGATACAGTAGTCTAGAGATTTCTCCCTCATTTATCTCCTTGCATTACATCTGGCAATGAAGCATAAATGCTGAACTGGGGGCATCACAACCATTTCCATAGCAACACACCAATTTCCCATGCATCACCCTGGCTCTCCTGTCACTGAAAGCTGAAAGAAAAGCAAGTCTGAGGGAATCTTTGTCAAGCGTTCAAACACAGCACTAGTTTCAAGTACCTTCTTAAGGTAGACCAGAGTCTGTATCTCAGCTAGAATACTGGGAAAAATACTTTTAAAAACCAAATAAACAAGTATTTGGGTCGGTTGGTTTGTTGGATATTTTTTTTTTTTCAATCAATCTTAAGGTGTAAGTTCTTTAGTTATTTCCAGTAAACTTCAAACAGTGAATAGATGATTACTTCAAAACAGATAATTTATTACTGTTCATTCCCATTCCTTATATCATAGATTATCTCAATATAGGATGACATCTTCAAATGGCTTACTGAAGTTGAATTCAATACAGCCCTTAGAGGATAGAAGAATACAAAGTATGCTAGGTTTTAAACACGAAGATGATTTAATATTTCTTTGCCTCCTGCTGACATTCATTATTTACTAAACAACATTAATAGCAAATTTATATTCACAACAGCATAGGTTTCATTATTAGTTTACAAACATGAGCTCAGGAAGAAAGCTACCACATTAGAAAAAAGATAATAGCCAAAGATACCAGTTCCAGTTAAAATTAAAACAAATAAAAACCCCATCTAAAACCATACTTTTTAGCAAGTGATCTGAACTCTGATGAAAATTAAAATTTGTATGATTATCCAAGAATGTCCCATAGAGTATTTTTCTGAGAAATCCTAATGCTAATAAAAAAATCATTTGACTGCAAATTGCTATGCCTTCAATACTGTCAAGCTAATTAATCCCTGTTCCTAATCGAGTATTCCAAGTATATCATACATTGACAACCCAGTAGCAGCCTTGTAACAGGAAGTAAAAAGCAAAAGGAGGAAAAAATAATAAGACATTGAACAAATGATCTGTCTTCCATAGACTTTCCTCTGCCTTTTACAGAATTTCTCTGAATCAAATGTCCATACTTTGCTCTTCCTAACTCATAACTTTATAATTACAGCCCACCCACATGCCTGCCCAAGAGCCAACATAGTTTTTTTCTAAAATCCTGTAATCCTTTTAGGGATCCACAACAAAAAAGTCAAGTCTTGATAGACTTTTACAACAATCAAATGCTTCCAGTGGCACCCACTCAGCTCATCCTAAACAGACCACCATTACATGCAGAGAGGATACACTTCTATGACTAAAGGAAAACCTTGCAAGATTAAAAGATGGCTCTATAACCAAATTAAGATGCTTCTGTCAGTCAAGAGAGGGGTAAAGAACAACATGGATCATCTTCCAGGATTATGTGTCAGAAACCCCCCTGTTTTCATGCTTTGATTCACAGCACCTGGTTCCTTAAAAGAGAAATGGCTAGCTGCATGGAGAAAAAGGGAACTGATACGATGGCTGAAAATGTTTTGTGATGCAGGAAGGTTATGATTTGTTTATCTGATAGTGTGGGAACTTCAATAAAAACTTTAATTGAAGTTAAACTTTATTCTTAGATATTGGAAACATGCCTAGAAGAGATCTGAGCTGTGGTATAAATCTACTCCATCTAATGCATCCTTCCTATCTCCTTAGCTGCTGAGCCCCACCTCCTCCTACACTATCCTTTCAACCTCCTACTTCATCCAGTTTCAGTTAGTACTATGAACTCATTCAGCCACATTACTTTTGTTTTCATTGCACTAAGTCCCATACTTCAGGCATGCATTCGAGGTCCAAACTGTCACAGATCACCTCCACTCATTCCTATATTATTCTCCCATTACACCCAGCAAATCACCCTTTATTTATGTACACAGTACAGTGAAACATCTAAAAGGGACCAGCTTTTACCTAAGAGATAAGAGCAACAATGTAAGACTGTCAAAAGACTAACGTTTCCAATTATTTGGCTATAAACACATAACATCTAAACTTTTCCTACTTGGTCTCACTTTTACAACACAGTACCACTTATGCCTTTTACTTTCTTTTAGAAAAGTAACTTTCACAGGAGTTGAGCTAGTAAGCATCATTGATATGGGGTAATTTAGGAGAATAATAGTTTATCTCCCTCTCAGTTAGATTTCAGTACAGAGGATTGATTCAGATAACCTCACTCATGTGAGTTTTCCCTTTTGTTGCCTATCTATGATTTCAGTAATTTCTACAGCAGCTGAAATACTTGGGGCTTGGAAACCATAACTACCTTCCCTAACTTACTCTGAGAAAAAGCATTACCAAAACTACACCTTTGTCATGAGACTGCAAACCAGCTCTTCACAAAGCAGGCATGCCCCAACTTCCTGGCCTTTTTTTTCAACTTTATTGTACAGAGTGGAATTACATTTGCCCTACCTTTTTCTACCTGCAGCACATGGAATTATAAATATAAAATAGACCAGTAAAATCTTCATCCATTTAGCTTTGATGTTGCCTCAAAATCACACAAAGAGTCAAACAGTATAATGAATACAAGCTATTTCAGGTACTACAGATGTAATTATAAATATTTAATAATCTTTTTCTTTTTTATTTTAGTTTAAGACACACACCCCGATCCAATAGCGGCAGTGACCCAACAGCCTGAGAAAGAAGTCAGTATTATGTTTTGAGAGCAAGATAATAACTTCATGAAAAATGATTCTCACTGTTCATTTTTCTAAAGAGCAAAATCATTAAAAGTACAGCATAATGCCCTGTAATTATAATCTAAGTCATTTCCCCTGTTAAAAATACATTCTAATTGCTTTAAGTGAAAACACATCATTATAACTTCCCTTGAAAGGGGAACTAATAAATAGATTAGTAAAATCCTACAGTCAGTACATTAAATCATGTTTATTCATTCATCTGAGACTGGAACATGTAAAGTACATCTTCTTATGGAAAGACACAATTAGGGAGAATGGCTGGCTCATGGGATTAGCCAGGGGATTTTCAGTTTTCCACATCTAGCTTGGTGGTATGAATCCTGCCCAGCTTGGTGTTGACTGAAGCTTATTACCATCTGCTGCCTGTTCAGTGTCCTACATAAAATGACTCCGTTTTCTTTGCCCGAATCCAAGCTCACAGTCTGGTATTGCAGCAACTGACAGTAATTAGCACACCTTTAAGCATATCAGCAAAGATGCAGAAGATATTAAAAATATAACAAAGATGCTTATGTAATTTGGTATCACCAGTGTACCGAAGCCACTTTGGGAAGAGACACAATGGTGGAATTAGTGTTAGCTCCATTATTTACCATACTTCTACCAAATCACTTAATAGAGATGATTATATTCTTGGATAAAACTTTAAATGCCTAATGTCACTAGATTTAAAAATTTCAAGGAATTAAATTGGCAACACCTTTTTAACTCTGAAATCTTAGTTTTTTTCTCATCTTAAAGGAGGATTTTAAGAGTTAAAATATAGTTACCATAATTAATGGGGCTGTAGTCAGAGTCTTAGAGAACTGTTTTGGTGTGTACGATGAATGACCCCTAGAACAGCTGTGCAGGCAAACACTCACTGCAAGCAGGAGCAGAGGAACAAAGGGAGTTATGGATTAAATTATCTGGGTCTCTTATTATTAACCTTTATATGAACAGGCCTGCTTTCTTTGATCAGCTTGGTAATCTCAGTAATATACTTTTGTTTTGTGCAATAAGCAATAACTGACACAAACAGCAAACAAAGTGGCAGAAAAAATACCCTGTAAAAGCACTGTGTTCATACAGTATCTGAATTACAGTAACATTAAGTATGAAATTAAAAGGAGAATGAGTATTTGCCACGTACTTCACTCTAGCAATGACTCCCTAGTTAAGCCACTTATTAGTAACCATAGTCAACATGCGTCCTGTGAAAGCTTTTCAGGAAATTTGGCCAAGTGAAAACCAGTGTATTTCAAAGTTTGTTTCAGTTTCAGAACAGATGAAAAGTTAACTTTTTGAATGTTACATAGCAAGAGTTTTGAAATAAATAACTAGAAGTCTCCCACTTTCCAGACACTTTCCAAATTTCAGATTAATTCCCAGTGATGATGCCCTGCCTCTGCCTCATTTAAGATGCATTTCAGACTGCTACCACTTTCTCTATGGGTCAGAACCTTACACTGCCCATTATATGACTGTAACAGTAACATGTACCCATAGGTCAAACTAAACTTTGTATAACAGGTATGAATTTCGGTAAGGAATCCCAGGAAAGGAAAAGATATAAATTAAATATTTATTTTAATGTCTAATATGCAAAATAAAAAATTTGTTTTAAATCTTTAAATTCAAATTTGAAATGAGAAACATTCATTTAAATTTAAAATTTATCTATTCTCTAATTTTTTATTTTAAAAAAATTCTATAGATATTCTATTTTTCTAAAAGGAATATTTGGAGAAACTTCCCAGCTGGCCTCTAATTGTCATATGTCAGCTCCATAAACATTTCTTATTGTAGTTACTTAATCCCAGTGCTTCCATAAAGCAAACAAAGCCAGCCAGATTTGAAGCTTCAAGTTTTTTTTCAAATACTAAATTTGAAGCTTTTCTTGAGTATCCATATAGTTTTTTAAACATTCAAAATGTTCAGTAATTCTTGCATAAGGATGTCCCTTTTTGGTTTGACATGCATTTAAACCTGTGGAAAAATTTCCATTTATTCCAGAAGAACATGATCAAGACTTCAGTGTTTGAAAGCAGATATACTGAAACCCTCTAAGAAAGGTTGACCATCTAAGAGGCTCAGTATACAGAGCTTGTGAGGTTCCTTTCTTCAGGAGGAAAGATGATTATTTGTCTGAAGCATTAATGGGAATCATCCTGTTCTTCAGATCCATGTCTCTCTTTGGATGATAAATGTCTCTGCTTTCTCATGACAAAAACCAACAATGTCTTTACTGAAACCTGAAAAATGCAGATTTTGTTTGACAGGACATGGAGCCACCATGCCAAGGTTTGTGAGAGTCCAGTCCACAAATTGCCACTGGGTTTCATATGTATTTTGTACCTATCATCCATATATAATATGCTTTGACGTACAGAATCACAGAATCCTATGGGATTGGAGTGGACCTCCGGAGGTCACCTAGTCCAACCACTTCTCTGGGCAGCCTATTCCAGTGCTCTGCCACCCTCAAAGTGAAAAAGTTTCTCCTTGTGTTTAGATGGAACTTCCTATTTTCATGTTTGTGCCCATTACCTCTTGTCCCATCACTGAGCACTACTGGCTGCATCCTCTTGACACTCACCTTTAAGTGTTTATAGGCATTGATCAGATCCCTCATATAAATAGAATAAAAAGACCTCAGCCTTTTCTCATAAGAGAGATGCTCCAAGCCCCTAATCATCTTTGTTGTCCTCTTCTGTAACCTCTACAGCAGTTCCTTCTCCTTCTTGAACTGGGGAGCCCAGAAACGGACACAGTACGTATGTATGCAGGAGAACAGAGCAAAACAGCTTTTATTTCCTGTATCTGATACTAGTTATTCTGTCCTAAAAAGCTCAGTTCCAGAGAAACAAAATTATTGAGTATCTTTTCATAACAGACAAGCCTTATGGAGGAATACATAGAATTTTTAACTCTATGAGCAATATAAGCATCTTTTTAAAGCAAAAAAAAAAAAAAAAAAAAAAATCAAAGATAAAGGGAAGAAAAAGAAAAGGAAAAATAACTGTGTAAATTGTAGTGGCTTTTATTTAGGTTACTAATAGCCAAAATGAAAAGTAGAGGTGGCAACCTGCTTACCTTACCAATTTAATTAGTTCTCATCTGGAATAACTTCTGCATATTTTACATGTCACCTTTATAGCTGAAAGGTTATCTCACCAACAGCACTTAGTATTCACAGACCCTTTTCTCCTGCTATAACTGAATACAGAGCTTGCTCTGTGTATTTTTCTGCTTCCTATTGACACATGATCAAGGTCAGTAATATATTAAAAAATCAAGTTAATAATGTTGAACAGTTTCAATAGCTGAAAGTCTGTATTTCCTACTTCACTTCAGACAATGGAATTTCGGTAGCTTACAGGAGAGTTTCCTGTAGATATCATCACTCAGTCCATCAAGAAACTTCATTTTTCTCATATACATACATCTGCATACAAAATCTCTCGATAGTCACAAGCAGGCCCCATTTAGCTCCTGTGAGACTGACTGCAAGAAGCAGCTATAGCTGTATAAATATTTGTTGATTCAAAGTTCCACCTAAAATGCAAGAAAATATCATGACTGAAATAATCCATGCTCTAACTTGCCGCAATTGTAGGGCAAAATCCATCTCCTTGCAGAAAGCTGACACTCAGTTCACTCTGTTATATAAGACTCTTTGTAACAGTTTGAAAAGCTATTTAGGATTTAAGTCCTTGCACAGACTCTTATTACAGTTCTTCATAGGATAGAATTCCACTTCTGGTCTGAAGAACTGTATATATATGTACAAAATTACTTAACAGGTTTTGTAGTCTTTTTGTACCCCAGTATTTACACCGCTCAAAAAAACCCAAACCAACACAACAAAACACAATGTATAAAAGATACTCATACTGCTAATGCAAACTGTGGACTACTCAAAGAGAAAGGCTCCATTTTCTGAATATTATAAATACAATTCCATCATAGAATGTTTAATTACATATTTTCTTAAAGTTTAATCATACTGTTAAGATGAAACTGCAGTGCTATAATGAAGATGGAGCACTTTCATGATTAAGATAAAATTAATAATTTAGGAGATTGCAAATATTCATATATTGCTATTAACATGGTATTCTTAAATGAAGACTGAAAAAAAAAGTCTCACATGACAGCATTATGTATGGATTTGACTAACATCATCAAATTCTTAAAATGCAGATGATAATACAGTTGGCAAGAAATTAAAACCCAAATATTTTTAATATAGAATTTCAATTTGTATTCAACTTTAATATATTTTCACCTAAATTTTGGCCCATATTTTTGAAAAACATAGAATTCTAGGAAAATAACAAAAGAATTCACAACAACTCCACCAGGGATGCAAGTTTTTGTAATGCCCATTATGATAAAGAGAAAAAGAGAGAGAAATTATGAACTTTCATAGTCAAAGCTAATTTGTTTGTTATAAATAAACCTAGGGACGTATGTTAATATACTGACATCTCTGAGTATCAACCAGGCATATCTATCCTAAGTTATAAGGAAATGTGTGTGAGTTAATGTAAGTAGGTTGGAATACGTGCCTCAGCTTTCTCTTAATGCAATTGAGTTTGGCTTGTGCAAAACAGCTTTCAAATAGAAAAATTACATTCTACATTGTAAGAGGCCACTGCCTTGCCATTTGCTTTGTGATTAAATGCCATAGGCACCACTATAATGAGGCAGTCTATCAAAGCCTTCTACCTGGTTGTTTATACTCCGTGAGACTGTACGAATGAAGGTTTTTAAAGTTTTCATTAAAAACCTTGGCTGCTGTGCATGCACAAACACAAAGCCAATTATTTTAAAAGTACACAAAATTTTATTCTTTTTATCTTTCTTGAGAGTATTACTGCTGCTGCTTATGCTTCACTGAACAATACAAACAGGAACAAAATTCTCATCTTTCGAGCACTCTGTTACAATTATCCTATTTATACATAAAATGTGTTCTAATATGTTGGCACTAACACGGCAATTTGGAATTTCAATTGCAATAGTAAATTCTCAGAGGCAGAGAATGTTTGATGAAATTACATAGATATTTTAAATAAAAATAACTAGCTAGCTGAACAGGTACATTTCTGTATACTATTCCCCTTCTCTAAATTGTATCAGTTTGGGGGGAAAAATTTCTCTTTTTCTCTTATTTCTTCAAAGAAGAAAAGAGTACAGAGTAGAACAATATATAAGCATACCTTGCCACCTCCTTCTATTATTATTTTTTCTATCTGTAGAATGCTTTTCTCCCTCCTTTTTTCTCTTCGAGACCATGATTGTGTAAACAGTTCCACAAAGACAAATTATTTTTTGGAGGAGTGGATTTAAGAAAACTATTGCAGCATTTGCTGAACTAATTTCTGAGCTGACAAGGAAGAAAAGAACTGAATTCCAAGAGCAGCAAGCCAAGTGACTCATAGCTCCATATTTTCTTGAGGTGAGGTTATCCATCCTGAATCTCAAGCCCTATACAATGTACTCCTATAATCAGTGGTGACATTTATGATTTTTTAAAGACTATTTTTCCATTCTTTCCACATTAAAATATTTAGTATAAAGTCACATTTTTTTTTCTGTAAAGAACCCAAAACAGCTTACAGCCTAAGGGCACCATTTTTTTTTTAACATAATTACAAATGCTTTTGCTGATATAAAACAGAATAAAATAGGCTCTACATCATGTATCTCAGGGAATTTATCTTAAAGAACTCCTTACATAAATATATTTGCCTATTTACCAAAGCTATAATTTGTTACGGACTGACTGAGCACGCACTTCATTAGTAAATACGGATGCTTCAAAAGCTGGGATGTGAAATTCAAACACTGAGTTTTGGAAGAACAGTTTAATAAAAGTAAGTTAATATATAATCAGAAACTACATATATATAGTATCATTAAAATTTGCAAAAAAAATTCTAGCAGTATTTCTATTGTTCAACAGAAATAACCTCCCTCCCAATCATTAACATCTGTTACAGTTGAAAACTAATTCAATATATCCTTATTTAAAGAAAATAAGAATATCTAAGGCACAGATTTATTGTTTCTATCTTTACCTAAGACTTTGATTATGAATTTGCATTAATTTCTCATGTAACAGATGAAGATCTTTCAGTTAGTAAGGCACAAAATTTATCCTGAACCCATATTTAATTCACTGATCTTAGAGCATGAAAGTAGCAACCAATTTTCCTGAAAAAAGAATAGAAAGATTTACCTGAAATGTAAAGTTTTCTGTAATTTTTCTTTTCCAGTTTAAATTGAGATAAGAAGTTTGAACTTTAAGTATATAGCTCATGCCAATAATTATCTTCTGTCAGAAACATTTGACCAACAAATGAAGCTGTATTTCAGAAGGAAGAGGTGCATGACTAAAGAACTTATACTGATACTATGTAGTGTAACATGGGGAGAAAACACCTTACATAAGCTGAAGTACAAAAGCTATTTTTCTAAGTATAATTGTCTATAGTAAGCAAAATTTTGAATACATATTCAGATCTCCAAAAGATGTTTGATGCTAGCTTTTAAGGAAACAAGGCAACTTTGACATAAGAAGGAGTAGCATGGAACAGATAAATAATTGAATAAAAGACAGGGAACAGGGGTGGGAGCACACGTTCAGCCATCATGTTGGAGGTGGATCAGTAGCAAAGCTCCGCAAGAGCCTTTACTGGGTCCAGTGCTGCCCACCATATCCCCTGAGGGCCTCATAAGAGTGCATGGAGTGAGGCAACTGGAGATCATACACTGGTTCTGGAGATAACTGGGATGAGGCCAAGATGTGAAGAAGCACACAAGATACTTCTGAGTAACCAGGGATTGAAATGGCAATAATGCTGGCAATGCTGCAATGGCAATATTACGCAAAAATTCAGCAGAGAAACACACCTGTTAACAGAATCCAGGGAACCAAGCCCACCTATTTTAGGAAATTGGGGGCTTTAAGCCTTGGCATTAGTATACAGAGTTCTCTAAAATCATTAGCTCAGTCAGAAAGGCAAATCAAGTGCTAGGAAAGATTAGGAAAGCAACAGAGAAAAAATGGTCTCCACGGTCTCCATTGACCGTGGCTCCCCGACATCTAAGCCCATTCCATCTTTCATTCCCCTCCAAGAGGAAGGGTTAGATGGGGAAACAGGAGCTATGCCAAAGATATTAAACAGCTCCTATCAGAGGACTAAGAAGGCCTTCTCAGCCTGAAGAAGGGATGGCGAGGCTGGGAGAGGGTAGGTGGCTAAAGCACAGATTTCCAAGATCAAAAGTGACACGGTATGAGAGAGATGGGGGTAAATTATTCACCAACTCTTCCAGTAGAGGGACTGAGGGCAGGAGATGAAAACATTCCAAGTAGGAGGCAGTTTGTCTGGCAGTAGTTAGGATGCCATAGAAGTATTTTGGCAATGTATACCCAAAGAATATTTTGGGTGCAAAAGGTCAGCGAGGGATTCAAGGGAAGGCTGGACAGGTGCTATAAGGGGCATCTGTTAAAAGTTACCAAGTAGACAAACCATAGAAGTCTTAGGAAAGCTCATGAGTGAGCAACTGTTAGAGGCTGGGACACCGGTGGTGAGAAATACTGTATACACTTGTTTTGCTTTTACTGTTCGCTGCATGACAGCTTACGGGCACTGATAGAGAAAAACGATCACACTAGATGCACTTTTCATTCTTACAACCCATAATGCATCTTATGTTTATGAATTGGGTCACTACCCAAGCAGTCATCTCCCTGCTCTTGGTGAAGGTCTTGAAAGGGCATTAAAATGAAATCAGAACTCCAGGCTTTGTGTTTATTCAAGATTTGCAGCATAACTCCTGACAAAAACGGTGGCCGAGTTTTCTGTCAATGACCATTCAAAAGTAATAACATCCCATTTTCTGCAGCCATTTATCTTTTCTTCAAATGTCATCTTTTGCTAAACATTACCTTTTGCAAAATTTGACAAGACTGCAGGTAACAACACTGACGAGACAGAATGCAAACATGCAGAATAAGTATTACAATGCTGACTAGCCTGCCTTTTCAAAGCTGCTGAAGAGCATCATCGCACATTCTCTGCATTCTCAATGGAAAATCAGCGATAACCACTATAGCATTTTCCTGTAGGTAAGTAACTTTGTTTATAAATCCTTCAGACATCCAAAAATAAAATGTCATTTCTGAAACAGTCTCATCTTTACAAATCTTCTCATATAATTTTCAAAAACAAGCTGAAAAGCGTAGCACATAAAACTGAACATGGTACCATAACAAACAAGTAAAAAAACAACCCCAAGAATCAACAACAACAGAAAAAAACATAGATAAGAAACAGTTACAGAGCTTTCTCTAAAAAAGTATCATTAAAAGTGGATTCGAGTAAGTATTTAGTTGCCAAGAAAAAAACACTAGGGTGTAATAAATGCATAAATCCTGACTTGTGAACTAAAAAATCCCACAAGCCTTTCTGTCCTAAAAGAAGCAAACTACTTTTAAAATATTAAAATAAAATGGCAAAAGACTATTTCTAAACAATTTAGAGAAATGTCAGGGAATTCTTTGGCATCATTGATCCTACTGACTCACTGGAAAAAGGCAAGATGAATCCTCAAGGTCCATTCCAGTTTTTGCAATGTAATAACTCTACGTACAGAACTATACTTTTATCTTGCAAGATAAAAAGCAAGATATTAAGCAAGAGTAAAATACAGGAACTATCATTTCCTCTCCTTACATTTGATTGTATAGATGATGTGATATGATGATATACAACAGATCCATGTCTAGATCTTCCAAGAAAAGTTTTCTTTAGGATATTGTAACAGAAAAGCTATCTATCAACATTTTGAAAAAAGATCATATGTGCATTCTCCAACTACAGGTTATTAAACTATGTTTCTGAATAACCATTCAATATAGAGAAGAAGGAATATCCTTATGCTACAATTTTCCACATTAAGCCCTTACGACCACTCCTCAGACAGCACAGTTCAGAATCCAGTCTGAGCCATCTAGTTCCTCCAAGGGAAATCCAATTAACCTTACACCAAAATTTGACATTTCACCTCAGAAGCCAGGGTTGAACTCCTACTTTTTAACTGTTTAGAATATTTCCTGATGTAGCCTTTAAAAACACACTACAGTAATAGGGTTTACATTAAATTACAAATGAATATGTACACAAATATAAAGCACCGGCTGCTATTATCTGATGAAAAGTACATTTGAAAATCTCTTAAAGGAAAAGAATAATAATAGTGGTAAGTGCTTATTGGGATCATAAAAGAAGCAACAGAGAAAAAGGGACAAAGTGAAAATGGTTTCCTATAACCATTACTACAGATTTTTCTTTCTTTGTTACACAACAGTGCCATTAAGTGTGATTCTGAATGTAAGTTTCTATGTCGTTCCTGCATGCCAACTTCTTGTGAAGGATATGGTAGATTTCTGTCATTTAAGACTTGTGGTTTGTTTACTCTGGTTTTATTAACAGACAGCAAACAACTCATATGGGACAATTTTGTGCAAGAATATCTATAGAATAGCGTTCCAAGAAAATTGGCACAATATTACTTTAATTGTGAAATTGAAAAAGTCAATTAGCTTAGGGCTTCAAAAGCTTAACATTGGCAGACCTTCATAGCACTAAATCAGCAGCATCAGCAAAACTGTATTTTGTGAATTGATTGAGAAAGTTCTCATTTCTAATACCTAAAGTTAAGTACAAGCCTGAATGACCAGACATGAATCCTCATAAACAATACCAACCTGAAAAATACCAGTAATAACACATAGGATAAAAAAGACCTCAGCCAACAGCTCATTATGAAAACAGTACTTCGTAACTGCTGCTGTATTTAATGGTAAAAAATGGCATTCATTCATTAGTACATATACAAACTACTTCAAACTCTTACAGGTTTAAACCTTTTTCCAGTGACATGACTGGAAATAATGACATGACAATAATTTTAACAGGATCAAAACCTACTTTGCTGATGTGATCCTTCTGAAGCACAGATAAAAAACTTCTGTTAAATTTATTTAATGTTTTTTAAAGTTTTTTAACATCTTTTAATATCATCAATAAATTTTCTTACTTTTCTTCAGAATATTAACATCATATTTAAATAATTGTTAAGTTTTTTATGCTGTGAGTGGGAGTAAAAACCAACTGCAAACATATACACAACAGGCAATAAATCCACCTGCCAAGCAGTTGCTTTTTAAGTTCTTACCTGTCAATGCTGAAAACAAATGTACTTGGGGAGAATGCTATTCTTCAAGACAAATGCTAACCATGTCATAGTATATGTCTTGTTTACATTAATTGTACAATGTTTATAAATGAATAGCTTTTCAGCCACTCCTCCTCAGTGAAATAAACATCATTCTTCTCAATTTCCAGATGTTTCTTATTATTTTTCTTTCAAAGAACGAAATCAACATACTTGTAAAATATTAACATAAATAAAATCCCAAAACATGCAGATCACATGAATTATCAGAAACATTTTGAGTGCTTGTGCCCCAGATAACAAAGTGACTAGAAACAACAAAACTCTATAGTGGAAAATGTTACCTTTGGATGAGGTCACTAAAGTAATGAGAAAGATCAATAAATATGTATTTCTGTAACTTAGTGTACTGCATTCATGACTGGTTTTAGCAAACATGCCTAAATACACTGAACAGGTAACCTGCTACTGTCTACAAGAAGAGGTTTTCTTTATTTGCCATATTTTGTGAGTTTTGGCAGTTTATGAGTACAGAAAGAAAATACAGCAACATTTGGGAAGACTACTTGGCTTGGCTTGGATAATTCATCTTACTAATTGTCATAGGATATAAAGAAGGAAGACTGAAGGCCAAAAATATGTCAGAGCTTCCTTTGGCATTCTGTGAAACAATTCAGAAACTAAGCTTGTTTTTCAAACTTATTTCATACTAGATTAGTTTATTATAGTTTATATGCATTTATTTTTCAAAGATCCCTTCCTCTACCTGTAACCAGATCTGAAGAAAGGAATTCATGCCTGTGGAATTATACCTTACTTTATTGCAGTCATATCTTCCTCAAAACTCCCATTTGCTATTTTCAGCCTAATGCTATTGAAGTAACTGATTGGATAATATGTGAAAAACAGACTAAAACCAGAAACTGGGCTTCTTCCTTAGCTCTTGATGTGTACAGGTCAGGATATTTACCATGTACTCGATTTGCACTTCCTTTGAGCAAGAATTTGTATTTCTTTTAAGCACACATTAATGGTAATAGAAGCAAAATTAGAAACACAGCTGTGGGATCTAGGTCTTCAGTACAAAGCAAAAACAGATGGAAAAGGATAGTGAATCTGCTTGGATTTTACAAAACTTTAATGCCTTCTGTGAGCAGAGTACCACAAATTATTTGAAAAGGAGATAGTAGAGCACTGATTTTTGATCAATGTTGCACTAGAAAGGGAAAGAGATGCACATTTATATATCATTTTTACAAAGAAAAGATAATGCTATATGTAATACCAACCTTTTTTCCCTCCTTTTCACTTTTTTCTTTTTTTTTTTTATTTTTTTTTGGTAAGGAAACATATTTTCAACATGACAGCTCTGAAGTGATAGGTATTAAGAAAAGATATATACTACAAACATCAGTCAGGTGTTCAAAAGTAATGAAAAGGAAATGGGTAATTACAACAGAGGACACTGGTAGGCAACTTGGACATTGTGTTAAAAAAATAATTATTTGAATACACTCTGGTAAAGAAATAGAAGAATAACATCAGAGGTAATACTATGGTGCTTTAATGCAGAAACAGGATAACTAAGCTTAAATTAAGACATTCACTCAGTAACATTCACTTCAAATAGATGAACAATGTACAAGTATTTAAGTTAGTAAACTGAAAGTAAATGGAGCAGTTAAAAAATTAGTCTTTTTTAAGCAGGATTTAAACAATTTAAAATGAACAATAACAGATTACTACAAACCCATAGCATTTATACAAGAGTTGAGCAACTCAAACGAAAAAACTTCAACCTTTAGAGTGGATCTATTACTGCTGTAGTAAGCGGGAAATGTGGCAAATAAATTTCTTCCAAGAGCCTAGGTATGTATGGGAAACACAAAGCAGTAAGCTTTGCTTCCACACCAGTCAAACCAGTCGAAAACAAAATAAAGAATAAAGTGAAAAGAAAATGGACAAGTATTGTAAAATTCTGAAATGTTAATGCAACTTTTGGAATTGAGGGTTTTTGCTTCTCAGAACTGACATGGTACAGCTAGAAGTGCATGGAGAAGGGAAATAGTTACTAAAAGTACATAAGAGCTTCTGTAATGAGATGCACTAAAAAGACAGAAATGCCTTGGTCTGGAAAAGTCATGCCTGAGGAGAGAGATTGTGTAAGCACATAAAAACGTGACTGGCAAGATGAAGATGGATAGGAAATATTTGCTCATTGTTTCATAATGCAAAAAAATTAGGGACATTAGATGGAACTATTTTTCAGTAAATAATAAAGGAAGTACTCTCCGTATCCCTAAAAGCAATCTTGTGGAACTTACTGCTCTAACTGTATCAGATGCCAATATAGGCAAATTCAGAGAGAAACGCTCACCAGAGAGCGGCACTCATGACACTATGGGTTAATTCCTTAGGTCAGAAAAGACTGAATTCATGAACCTGGGGAAAGAAGTATAACTCTGAATTTGCTTCGATGTTTTACTCCTACCAACATAGGTGTCTCCTATTAATTTCATTGGATACTGAGTTGGACAGATGGCCATTACATAAAGCACATTTTAGAAAAGGAAGTATCCATTTACTTTGCCATTTCTGATCTTTATTTCACCAGTTCTAATACATCAATACAATATATTCTATTAATTTTAATGTCTTCACTCTGTATGGATTGTGTCTAGAATCTGTGCTCTCATATGAAACTTTGAGCAGAAAATCTGAGTAAAAAGAAACTGTATAAGTTTACTCTATTAATCTCATGTGCTCTAAAGTTTACACTGAAACGCCACAAACATTTCCACAGGAGCCGTTGTTGGCTCATATGAATAAAAGAGGTCATAGTTGTCCTTCATTAGAGCCATGCTGGAAACCAGAGATAATACTAAGGGCTCATGAATCCAGGAATACAGCCAGAAAGGATGAATTCTGAATGAGAACTCAGTCTCATGACGTGCATGAGAAAACTCTGTTTCATTTCAAATGCCATGTCTAATTCACCCACTGTTCCTTTCAGAAGCCTCCACAAGGTGAAAGACAGGAAGAGAGCAGCATTTCTACAGAGCATGACCTAGCTTTTCATTTGAAGCTCATTCTTTCTTCATGGAATATATGAAAAAAGAAGTAATGATTTTATTGTCTTAACTAGTCAATAATGTTCCTTTTATGTAGCCTGAGTATAAATGCTTGCAGATTGAAATTCTGTCTCTGAGGAAAATGTATCAAATCATTAAAGCATCTATTCTTTCAAGCAGTAAATATTCCATAAGCAAACTGTCTTAAAAAAAAAAAGTATATGTTTTCTTTACAGAGAATCGTGTCAGATTAATACTGTGACTACTCCTAGATTATAACACCTAATACAAGGTCTTACTCTGCTCTCACAGCAGGTGCCAAAACTATGCAATGTTTAATCTCGCAATAATTTGATGGTCCAATCTTTTTATATAAATTAATTTTACTTTCAAGCAGTTATGTTCGCTTGCTCTTGCTTCACTTTTCTTATACAATCAGTGACCACCCTGGACTGGAATGGGTGCAGAGTGTAAAAGCCTTAATAAAACAAGAAGTTATTTGAGTCTTTAAAATTTTAAGTATTCAAAAGAAAAACCCTAACAAATACTAAGACTAAGTAAAATAGTTTGGGGATTCGAGTCTCCAATCTGCAAGAATTGTGATGAAATTGTGTTTTCTCTCTTATTAGTAGCAAATGGAGACAAGAGTTGAGGATATTTTACATTCTTCTATTTTTAAATTTACATTAACCAAGCAAGAGAAAATAGATGCAGCTCCCTGCTGAGGACACAAATATTTCTGTTCCTAATATTATTGTAAGGCTGTTTTCATGTTAAGATGCCCTTGGCAACAAAACTTGTTTTAGAGGTTCCTGTCCCCAAACACTTGTTTGTGCCTCCTATCTAAATGCTCTGCTGGTGCCAGAATAAAAGAATATTTGTTTGTGGAGCCCATTTTAAAGCCTTATAATAAATTGTTTTGGCTCATGAGGGGACAGGGAGGCACTCATGTAATCATTAAATCATTTATGTATTTCTGAAGCAGGATCACTTCCCTCATCCATATCTCAGGTGGCACAACTAAGTGACTGCTCTGCTGCTTCCCAGAATGGAAAACACAGGGAAGGGAGGAAATAGAGAGACTTTCTGACAAAGTCAGGAAGCCACTTGCCAATTTCTACCATCAATCCACAGCCACAGAATTCTGCACAACCATTTAATTATGAACCTTATCAGTTCCCTCCCAGTCACCTCCCTTCCTTTCAAGTTGGCTATTTTGTAGCAGCAGAGAATATGGATGTCTCCAGTTAACAAATATATCTATTTTGCTGTATTAGAATTCAAAAAGATGTACAGTGATGAACACCCAAAATAAACAGAACTTATTGCTAAAATGAACTATAACTTTTTTCTGAAGAAACATGTAAAAACAGTGCACAGTGTATTTGCATAACACAAAGCCAGAAAATATAAAGGTCAAAAGCAAGACACTACAATGAAAAGGTTCTCATAGAAAGCAGTAGAAAACACAGAATTTACATGATTTTGTTGCATATACAGGAACTTTGTAAATTTCATAGATACCTCACCAATTCTCTGTTCTTCCACTGTGATCACACTGGGCTCTGATTTTGTGACCACAGTTTATAATTGAGGAAAACAGGGACAGTGTCTTAAAATCTTCTTTTTAATAACAGTAGTAGTTGAAATTGCCCAGTCAGAAATGGATTTTTTTCTGAAATATTCTAGATTATATGTAATACTTACCTGTTCTTTTGCAGTATTTTTCCCATGTACTATCCACATGTGAAACCCTTAAAGGAATACTGTAGGGTGGGAAAATGAAAAAAGGCTTTTAAAGTGAGCTATTTAGAACTCAATGGCTGTAATATCCCAGGCAGTTCTGCTCAAGAACCATGCTGCTGCTCACATAAAGGAGTCATGGTGCTGCAGAGTTGGTAAGATTTTACATTCTACTTACAGAACTTAGGGTGAAAACCCAACCTCTTCTCTGTAAAACTTTAAATCACAGTTTTCCTCTTGAGAGTTCTGCAGTAAGAAAAAGGAAGTGTCATCTCACATTCCGGTTAGTATACCTCTGGCTACTGCTGCATTTTTAAGATGCCCAGATATGGGCAAATTAGTCTTTAACTACATCAGTTAATACAGCCCAAAGACAGATCCCCAATTCTTTTTGACATCCAGTGTGTTTTGTATGAATTAAGACTTTGGGTAATTACCTAGCTAGAACTGATCTAAGCATCAGACAAAAAAACCCTTTGAAATATTAGATCCTTTTTTTTCCTTTCAAGTTGCTTTCTACTACAATCTGAAATAACACAAACCTTCTTTTGTCATGTGTTGGCCATAAAAATACTTGTTAAAAAGTCTTATTTGGAGTGCTCAAAAATGGAGCAAAATGGAAAGCAGACTATTCAAACTCAGTCTGGCCATGCTCACTAAATGGCAGTTTGACAAATCTCCCCATGTGGCTCACTGAAACAATTCTACAAAAGAGTATCCCATGACAGCAAAGCACAAGAGCAGTGCCATTGGACTATTTCATCATTCATTATTGAATGAGGATGGGTAATATCAACCCAAGTTATGTTTATGATCAACCAAGAGCCAGTCAGTTATTTTGGAAAATTCTTCTAAAGCCGTTTCCAAACATTTGGACTACAAGCAAAAAACACCTATTCACAAACCAGCTTTCCTACAAGACATTAACAAGGTGGGATGACAGAAGGTACACAGTAAAAACCACTCCCTGACAGTTTTCTGTTCTGACAAAGTTTACTGCTATGACTCAGAGCAGCACAACAGAGACTATTACTCACATTCCACTCCCATGAGCAACCAGCAGCTGAGATAAACCCCAAATGCACTAGCACATCTGGAAAGGTCCCAGCTACACTATTTTTCCCACTGTGCTCTGACAGTCCTACCTTTCCATGAAAACACCAGAACAGAGCAGCAAGGCTGTGCGGAAGAAAGCATTCATTACTACACTATTCAGAATTATACTGTAACACACTGCTGCTCTAGGCATAGGGACTGGTGAAGAAAGCTACTTAGTGGACACTGACAAAAAGGACTTGTGGTTTTTTAGGAAGTGAGGGATACTTAATGGGTGTTACACCTGGTGAGCCATAATCCAGTATTATTAATTTCAGAGGGGAATTCCTCCACTCATCTCCAGGTCAATATATCAGTTCACCCCTCAATAAGTGACAAATGTGCAGTAAGTAATGTACTTTTTTTTTTTTTTTTTAAATTTTCTAAGCATTGTGTGATTGAGAATCTAATTTAAGTGGAATTTCCTTGTGAGATATGAAGCTTTCTCTTTAACCTGTTACTATATTTTGGTTACATTTTGACAATGTTAAAATGTCCCTGATGATATTCAGGCCCCTTTCCAAATTTGGCTGTTATTTATGTCATTCAGCAAATCTATTTTTCAGCTTATCTGCTCTGGTAAGACAGTGCTGTACACTAACAGAATTTGATTCCTTTTTCATTTAGGTCTACCCAGCAGTAAGTAATTTGTGGTTCTTGTCTTCAAAGCAAAGGGAAAGAAATACTCTGTTTTTTCACATGCGATGTTCTCTTTTCTTTTACAGTCAATTTCAGAATAAAGAAAACAAAGCTTGTTACAGGCAAGACTGCCCTGCACCAGTGGTAAAATTGATAGAACCACTTTAAGTCTAGGTCAGGCATACATTTCAAAAGATGAGATGAAAGAATATAACTCAGTAACCTCAACAGCTATTCCATCTATAGAATCAATATTTCCAAAGAACTAAATCATTGCACATTTTAAAACCAAATTAAACACTGTACAACAGGTCTGTTGGGAAGATTGGGAAGACATTGGGAAGACAAAACCACATATTTTAATGTACCAGACGAATGAATTTCCTTTGCTTTTCATTTTTATGTCCTTTATTTTGCCTCTGAATGTTACAAGATAACAAAGGCTGATTAGTTGGTCATCCATTAACTCCTTTAGAAGTGATAGCACACCTTTACAATAGCAGCAAAGCTGCAGTTTTCTCTTTTGTCTCTCGGGTAAATAAAGAATAACTGTCTTCCAGATGTGCTGGCAATTTGCACTATATCCAGTCTGTCTGTCTTAAAGTCTTTTCCTCAATTCCATAATTTTTATGCTAAAAAGGAGCATTATATTGTTTAGAAGTGATGAAAAGATACAAAACCAGACCAATGTTGGACTGTTCAACAAAACGTAATTTATGTACACAGTTTCTTATATATAGAGAAGTTGGGATGTTGTCTTTGTACTATGCATCAAATCTATGCAAGTAAAACACTCTTGAAGCCAGAACAGTAGGCCAGACCGAAAGTGTTCTGGGACACTTCCAAGTTGGCTAGAGCAACTCAACATTAATCTAATACCCCAGAGCCACCCTATTTCAGCCCATTGCAATGTCTTCTGAGGTACCAATTACGTCACCAAAGCATGGAGAGAAGAAGATAGTATCCACTTACTGACAAATCCTCCGCTCTTGGAAAGTGCATACTTTCCAAATGACCTACAGGTTTTCTGTGCTATCCTACTCCAAGCTGCTGGTCTCAGCTCTATGCTAGAGTAATTTCAAATATTTACCAAGTTTTTAATTTTATACTATCAAATATATGAAAAAAAAAAAACATTTCTTGGGGTTTTTTCCTCGGACTCCCATTCAGGTTCATGCTAGAGTATGCATTTGTGCTTATTTGCATTGGACCTTTCACACTACTTTAATAACACTACCTTACAAGCCTTTGTTAAGGTCTGACAACAAATTATTTTTGCTTTTTTGGAACTGTTTCAAAGCAATTTTACATAGTCAATTTTTTTCTGTATATGTCCCTATTATGGGTCTTCAATTTTGCTTAAACTACTTCTTCAGTTTACCAAAATCATATAAAATTCTAATCATATATTTCAAGGTATTTGCAGTAACTCATAACATATTGCAAGTCTAATGTGTATGCTTTCCACTCCTTCATTTAGGTCATTAATGAAACCATTTGGGAGCCCGGATCCACAACAATCCCAAGGAAATTTCTTTTCATAGAATCATAGAATGGTTAGAGTTGGAAGGGACCTTGAAGATCATCGAATTCCAATCCTCCTGCCATGGGCAGGGACACCTCCCACTAGGGCAGGTTGCTCAAAGCCCCATCCAACTTGGCCTTGAACACTTCCAGGGATAGGGCATCCACAGCTTCTCTGGGCAACCTGTTCCAGTGCCTCATCACCCTCACAATAAAGAATCAAAATTTGATACATCCTTGCTTTTTAACAGTGATCTAGTGTTCCCCTAACACTGTTTTAATAGTGTATCAATAGTTCCCCGACTGTTCATCTGATTTTGCATCCATTTGTGGAAGTTTTCCTCATTTATGAGATGGTAGCAGAACCATTATGGAAGTCTAGTCAAGATAACAGCTATTTCTTCTACAACAGCAATGCCTACCAGCATAAGAACTGTATCACTCGATCTCTATAACATTAATTTTAATAAAGGACTAGAGATAATCCAACAATTTATAGATACGAGTAACAAGTGCTTATGAAAGCATTGTCTCTCTGTCTGTCAGAAATCTCTTAATGGATCTATTATATTTGCAGAATGAATGACCCTAGATTAAATCTACAGCAATAAGGAAGTATACATAATGGCATTGTGCTAATAAGAGTCATGTTATCAGGAAGCCACATCTCATAGGTTTCTGAAGACAGAAACACAAACTGTATCAGAGGATACAAAATGCAGTAACACAAGATAGAAGAAACCTCAGAAGCATAAAGATAGTGTTTAATGGTATCAAGGGAAATGATAAAAGATTAGCTTCTGAGAAGAGCAATAAAAATTTAAGGTATAACTCAAGCATGTATAGAACTGTGTAGCAACCTACTGCATCTGCCCATGATTAGCAGGCTATGCAGAAATGTCTTTGATCGTGTATAACTGCAAAAAAAAAAGCCCAGATAGCTGGGAAGACACCTTCCTTCAGTATCTGTTATAGAGAACTTATCACTCTAATATATTGTATCAATACATAGGTATAGGTAAGTTTTACCTACTAGCATTATATATACCTGTATATATCTGCTTGTTGGCGTCTGGTACTTCAACCTTGGTTGTAGCTTGGATGCAATACACATGGATATTACAAATACATTTAATAAAAATACATTCTAAAGCGAGTAAGAAAATAATACCTAGATATTTATAATGGTGAAGGGAGAAAATGCTACTTCTCAAAATATGCTAATGATCTGCCGTATCGTGCAACTACAGCAGCAAATATTGCAAAATTTCCTTCAAAAATTATAACTTATTTATATAATGCAATGAATTAACTGAGGATTTCTTCCATGTCAGCAGTTCTCTTTTGCATTTTTGCCAGTTCCAATTTCATTTTGAAACAAATTTTATTTTACTCATACTTTATTAATCCTGACAGAGTAGCTAGTGAGAACAGTACACCAAATTAACCTAAAGCCTGATAGCAAGACTACCTTTGCTTTGAAAAGGTAAAAGCAGAGCAAATAAAACAATGTTTGTCTCATAACCTTAACCCTTCACAATCAAAGTACAGTGTATTACAATGAGGAAAAAAAATTACATTCAGACCACAGTTTGCTATTACACAATTTTTTAATTATTATTCAGATAAAATTCTGGGCTGTGAGGTAACATTCAAATGTGATTCAAATTTCAAAGATGATTATAACACGAGTTGTTACAAAAACAGAATTGTGTTCATGCAAGAGCGCTCAAACACTCCAAAGAAAGCAGAGTTATCATATTTAATATACAGTATTTGAAAGGGTATTCACACAGCAATGAAAGGATACTCAGCTCAAATTATGGCAAAGGATGCTTACTTTTAAAGACTGCATGGTAAAAGGAGTAAGTTTTACAATTCCTTTTTTCCCAAATGCCAGTTAAGATTGATAGAGTATACTGGCATATCTAAGTTTATGGAGATTAGAATTCGTGTATATCGCTGCAATTATTTAAACCTCAGAAAATAACCACATGCAGAAAATCTTCCTAACCTTAAATTATATTATACCTTTTTTTGCCATGTTTTTCCTGAAGCCTGTCACGTATTTCTAAATAGTTCTAGGACCTCTTTCTTACCTCATAAAATGCCATATCCACAGGATTGCCATTTTCTAAGATAACATTATCTGACAGATTGATGTATGCCAAATAACAAAGTACTGCAATATTAACTCTTCCATACATTTTCAGGTTGCTGCTTCTTTGAATATCCGTTTTTGTAGCAACAGTCATGTCAGTGAAAAAGGCTAGAGAGAATGTTTGTGTTACTAGAAATCTTCTAACCTCAAAAAGAAAACAATAGGGAAATGGAGAGATAAGTTCATCCAAATAAATATCAAGCTATCTTTTCAGATAGAAAATATCAATCAAATATCTGCTTGAACATTAAAAAGGCAACTTAATTCTCTTCAAATCCACACTTGCTTTCTAAAATACAGCAGGAAACAAATTTCACATGTAATTCTATTGGGAGCAAACGCCAGTTTACTATTGTCACCAATGAAATTATTTTTAAAATAGCAGAACACCACGTCATGGATCCAAAATTTTTAATTAATATGGTGAGAATCTGTACAACATCACGCAGTAGAACACAATTTTCTTTTTCCAGTGTACTTTAAATTCCTATATTTTTTTCAGGCTTCCAAAGGGGAAAAAAAAGGTAATTAGGAAATTACATAGTATTAAAACTGCATGTGCAGTCTTACACTTTTATCCTTGTGCATACATAGTATAATAAAGTTTTACATTGTTTTGTGTCCTCTTCAGAACTTTTACCATCTGTTTTCTGTCTCACTATCACTTTTTCTTGTCTATCTAACACACTCCTAAAACCAAGGATCCCTATTCAACAGTGCTAATCTCTCATTTGGGAAAGCATCCCAATCTCTTCTTTTTTCCCCCAATTTCTTTCTGTTTATTATCCTTCTACCCAGGACCTCTCTGCTCACATTCTTCTTCATCCTCCTGTTTGATCAGTTTGCCCCACTCCTTGCTCCAAGGTCCTTCCGAAATTCAAGGCTGCCTATGACCTCTCTGAACTTCTGTCACAAATGCTATCTCCCCTCCAGTAGGAAATCTATACTTAAAATCATGAAGTTAAAAGAGCTTCTCAAATCATTATCCTCAGATACACCCCCTTCAACTAATCTATGCCAGTTTCTTTGTTCTAATGTAGCTAAACAATTTTTTTCTTCAACATTGCTTTTCAAATGGCTAAACTGAAACTGATGAAACCAGAACTCAATAAAAGGACTAAATTTGAGACTGAGGAATTTAGCAAAAATATAAAAGATATGATAAGCTATAACCATATTACAATTGATTCTTACAATGAGAAATGTCAGGAAATCTAGTAAGTGCTAATAAGCTAGGTGAAAATTACACAAAAGAGTGTCTAGATAAGACAGTGTACTGAAACTTCTTTACAGGTGCTAATTGCCATAATTTATTGAGTCCCACACTTCCATTTATTTACTTTCTAGTGTCCTCTCTCTAGTTAATTGAGCATAATTGAAGTGGTATATATTTTCTTTTCAAAGTATCCAACCATCATTGACTGAAAGGAAAGCTTTGCTTGAGAAAACACTGAGCAAGCACTCCAGGATACGCCCCCAGCTTTTTCTTTTGATAAAGAAGCTGGGTAAATGATGTTGCTTCAGTCATAGCCAATGTAACAGCAAACTTCCCGTTCATAATTCCATAACCATGCTTGTTTGCCTACTTTTACTTGTAGGGTTTTAATAGGTTTATTTCTCTTTAAAGAAAATTCTTACTGCAGGCCCAGCTCACCTAAAAATAAAGAGGAATTAATATTTATAGCTGCCCTTTAACAAAACAGATTTAATTCTGATCACATGCAATCTCTTCTGAATTTCTTACTAAGTCTGTTCATTTCCCAAGGCAAAATCAAGCATTCAAGAAATTATAACAAACTGAAATAAGTATAAATACATAAGCTACATGTTGGGCTAAATTACTTTCCTTCAGCAGTGGAGAAAACAGCTTTGTGATATCTTTTTAACAGATAGACCCTAAAATGCTGGATTGTTTTGCTCTGTTTGGCTAATGTTTCTTATGGCCCCATGCTCAAGACAGGCTCAACTGTTTGCTGAAAACATATAGATTCACACACCAGATGGTAGGTTGTCAGGTGTCAGTCTATACTCTCCTGACAAAATAGAGCACATCTATCTTAATGCTGGCAAGCAAAAGCTTGGAAAAAATAATGAGACACAAAAGTTTATGAATTCAAATGTTATCTTTTACAGAACAGTATTTCTTACTTTTCTAAATGAAGTTACATCTTGTCATCCTGCCTCCCCACGTGGAAAACATGTAACACATCCTTACTTTCCTCAACACAAAAGCCAAATTTTGTTCTGAATCTGTATCGGTTTAACCACAGTGTTGATGAAAGAGTGGATTAACCGAAGTTCCTGATCTCTTAAACTGTGTAAGCACAAAGAATGAAAGATTAATTATCTGCCATGATTTTTTAAATCAATTTGAGTATAAAGTTAAATTATTTTAACAAGGAGTTCTTTTCCAATTTACTTTCACAGGACTTTACCAAAAAAATCCACCTATGAAAGGCTTTTCTTTTACAAGACCTTTTATCACCACACTTGAATTGTCTAACTCCTTTTAAAAGGTATATCAAACACAGAAAAAAGGCCAGCATGTGCAATTAATAAAGACATCTCTCTACACAACAATATACTTACTATATTTCCTCCTAGATAAAGAGTATTAATGCTAATCCCAATTGACACATGGCTTTGATACAAAATTCCATTACTTTGGTTTTCTTGTGAAAAGGAATAAATCTGTTTGCTTTAAGGAAATATCCATAGAAGGGAATTTCAGAAGGTGCTAATACTCAAGGCAATGTTAAAAAACAACGTTAATTCAAACACGGAACCAATACAGAAATTCTAAAAAGCTTTCTAGGTTAAAAGAAAAACAACTTTCTAAAGAAAATAGCGACATCATTATATGGATATCTAGTTTACAATATTCTAGACTTGCTCCCTTTAAATTGCCAGGTTACTGTGTTAGGGAGAATACAGTTCCGTTTGTTGCTAAAGAACAGAGCTATATCTTAGCTATATCTTGCCACTTCTTCCAAAATCCAAAATAGGAAAACCAACAGCAAAACAGTTAAAAAGATGTTATGTTTTGTTTTAAAGCTGGGTAACTTTTTCCATGCTAGAGAAGTGTTGTATTAAAGTAATTTTGCTTTTTGTACAACTTGGATGCTTCAACATAACTAACAGAAATGCAGATTTCTATGGTCTAAATCTGTATAAATTATTTTGACTCACATATTCTTTTTATTGCTTGCAGTGTCTGTGTGGCACATCCAGTATCCATTCAATCAACAGAAGAGGAATTTAATACCTTTGTTATCAGAAATTCTCTATATAGTAAAAACTATCCTCTATGGTGGCTGTTTGTTTATAAACATATAATTTGTCCACTAAGGCTTCATAAGGACTTAGTGGACCCATGTTAGAGGAGTCAAATTAATATATTTTCAACTTCAGTATATCAAACAGCTTGGTCATAATACTTATTCTCTTAATACCTTCTGAGATCTATCATAGGAAGACGTAATAGTGATAGAGAAATGCATCTCCAATATTTCTCCACAACTATCTGCTTTTATTAGAATTGCATGTATTTTTCCCAATTCACTCTCATTTCCTAAATCTGAATTTTCATCCTCTTGAACTTTCAGATGTTCAAGGATCATGTTTTGCAACAATCGAAGAATATCATAGATGATTTTAGAAAGACAGTGAAAAAGTGGGTTAAAAAGAAGAAGGAAAAAAGATCCAACATTACAATTTACAAAATTAAATATTTCCATGAATTGTTTCCTTCATTGTCATATTCCTTTTAAGATGAATTTCAGGGAACATCAATGCCCAGAAAGACTTTCTAGTTCAACTCTGTTAAAATCAGTCTACACCAGAAATCAGTGGCAGAGATTCTGGATAGACACAGTTTCATGTACCCTTTCTGTGACAGGCTAAAGTGCAAGGACAAATTTGTTCTCTCCCATATTATAATATGGGAAGTCAATGCCAATGTCTCTGTCTATACAAGGTGCTTATTACATTTTTGCAATTTGAAATACTTCTAGTTGGACAAAGGATGTCACCATAATTCCAAAGGTTCATTGCAGAAACAATCAGTATTTTGTGTGACTTTTAGAACAGCGAATTTTTAAAAAAAAAGATGTTCAGAATTCATTCTACTTGTCTTCATACATTCACAGCATCTCAATTCATGATGGCCTAGAAATTAGAAAATGTAATCCTTAGATGTTATTTAAAGCATTTTATAATGAAAGAAGATTTAACAGCTTTTATGTAAGCATAGAGGTTAATATTGTCACTACCTTTTTATAAATGAAAAGTCATCTATCCTAGTCTAATTCAATATACACAATTGAAATCAATGAGAGTTCTATATAAAGAGCAAGGAGAGAGAATGATGCAAAATGTCAAGAGCTTCCTTTTATAGGTACCAAAATGGTAACACCCACCCCNCAAAAAAAAAAGGAAAAAAATGAAAAAAAAAAAAGAAAAAGTCAGGTTTGAAAGGAACCGATTCTTTTGAAGTTAAAAATATTATCTTACTGTATAAGCATGCAAAAGCAGAAACTCTGTTCAACATCTTAGGCTCTGTCCTTGAGACTCGCTTTTTTGAATGCTTAGATTTTGAAAAGGATCTCATTTCATTTGAATTTCCACAGAGTATAAACTGTAGGAATTCCATAAAATGATACTATATTTTCTTTTTAGAGACAAGCAGAGATTTATCTTAAACTGAAGCTGAATAGTAGATATTGTTATTTTTGCTTTTGTAGCAATATCTGAGGTAAAAAATTCTTCTAATACTTTACTTAATGATTACTTAAGTAGCTCTTAATTAGTAGATATGTTTCTTCTGGGTAGTAAAATATCCTCTCCATCCACATGAGACTACTTTTCACTTGTCACTTGACTTTGGGATACTGACTTAGCTAATATTACACTTTTCCAATTGAACTGTAACCTAGTTTGCTCCAACACTACTGTGCTGCTACTGCTTACATGAATTAATCAGTGCTACAATATAATGACTTTAAAAGTAGAAAAGACTAGGCTTTTACTGAAAGTTCTAATAAACTAAAAAATTTACATCATAAATAATTATTGAGAAATTAAAGTTTAAAACTATTACAAGGCACTAGAATTGTAGAAACATGATAGTTTTATCTTTGCTGTTGAAGTAAAAAAAAAAAGATGAATAGCAGATACCAGCTTATTTTAATATACTTAGAAGAAATTGTATTCATAAAGGCTACTCTGCTATTTAATGCTATCTTTTCATTGCCTCTAAAAGTCTACTGTATTTTTCTTAGAGAGATAAAAATACGTATTTTCAGATTTATTGTTGAGATACTACTGTTTCATATTTACTGCTGGGAATACACTGCAAATTCTTCGTACACTTTCAAACTCTTTATAAGTATTCAGGATTAGATCCTTGTTCTGGTTTGAGATAAAACGAACCAATTTTCTGTTTTACAGTTTTGCTTTCTTAGCTGGGCCTCTTCTAACTAGCTAAGCTCTGAAAATTAACAGCACATTGTTTAGAATTGTTTCGTCTCACAGTGATAAGACCTGATTATACCAAGGGATGGTATGCAGAGAGGCCCTTGTTTATCCTTATTGCTAGAAGAACCAAGGTCAGATAATTTTTGTCNTTTTCCTAAATTTACTTTTTATTATATTATTATTATTTTCATTAAAGTAGTTTAATTTTTTTTTTCTAAACTCTTGAATCTCTTTAATTCCTTCCTCTCCTCTCTGCTACCCAAAGGGGGGAGAGAGGGACATCTGTCAATCAGGTTTTGGTAAATTTGGCTGAAACCACGACAATCCTATAAAACAAAAACAGATGAGTTTCAGCCAAAACATCGAACCATTTTGTCAACATTAATTATTTGTCTTTGATACACTTTGGCCAGCTGAATCCTAGGTACCACAGAGTGTCCCTTTCTTTCTTCTCAAGCACTGATAGATGACCTAAAACAAAGATACTGTGCTCAAAACCCTCTTTCCTTTATCAAAAAAACACCCCACTCTTGCTTCATGACTTTGGCCTTATTATCTTCTTACAGAGGAAAGCAGATGATACTGTGATGGAAGCAGATGATACTGTGAAAGCAGTTCAAATTAAATGAGAAAAAAACACCTTCCTAGCTTGTAAGAGAAGATTACTATTCTGAAGAAAACATCTATTGATATGCTTAGGGACTAAATTTTCTTTCCTTCTTTAAGTTCTTCAAAACATCCAGCAGATATGAAAAAACTGCATTCAGGACAAGCCACCTCTGGCTAACTACTGACTACAGTTAACTTTCCTTTTCTGACAAAGTTTCAAAACCTAAAGGGCAATTTCAGGCCTGTTTACAAAAAACAATTAACTTAGATGGGTCACAATGTTGATTCAAGGCAGACTACAAAAGTCAATGACTTTTAGTGGTCCTTCGCTGTCATTGATTAGTGGGAATCTATTGGTTTTAATTGTCCTATACTACTCTGTGACATAGCTGGTGACAGTGGCAGAAGAATTTATTGAATGTATCCAAATGCATTCTGAACATAAAGCCCATAATATGCAACTGGGGACATTATCTAGACAAAAAAAATTCTTCATCTTCAGAGTCCTTAAAATATTCATTCTATTCCACATTCTACTCCACATTCAGGGGCAGCTGTGAAGTGAGTTGCAATGTCTGGAAAATAGCACCTGCATGATGTGTCACACCAACATAAAGTATAACTCATCACAGTCTATAATTTGCCACCCTTTCTCTCTCCAACCCCAGCCAGTCCTCCTTCACCATAGCCAAGCCCTTAACCCCAAAACCCTGTTTGTGTACCAGGGATGAAAGGCCCAGTTGCGATATGACCCAGCTGATTAGTTTTGGCTTCAATTACAGACAGAAATAGGGCTATTAATTATCAGCAGTTCAAGGAATTCAGAAAGTAGATGCCAACATAGAAAGGCATAAGAACCTAAAGAAAAATAGGGAGACAGAAACTGATTGGTCTGGGTGAGGACTGCTGGGTCACTCGTGGTAGATAGATGTATAGCGGCTGTGAATACCCCTTCCAGGGATTTGCAGGTGTCAACCACTCCTCTCCTAACTGCTGCCTGTCTAATTAGCAAAGACTCTTTACTGCCTCATAGGAGTTGTGAGTGTGTTAATGCTTAGCCTAAAAGCTCATTAGATCCTGCCTATCTATTGTATATCAAGTAAGAAATTATCATTTTACACTTTCAAGTTATGTATATCCCGTTTGCCGAACCTCTTTGCACCTTGCTAAAGAAGTCCAAACACAGTGATCCAGTCTCCATTACTGTCAAAAATTTGGGCTGGATCAATAACACTTGGCTGATACCAACTTGTGATAAGGTTCATATGCTTGAATTTGGCAAAGGAAATTATGTTGAGGAGTTTTATCTATAACGTCATCTTCTTTGTTTAAAAATTTGCTCCTGTAAACTGGTTGATACAGATCACAATATCAGGCTGCCTGTGAATTTAGGATTTTAAACTATGACAATTTATACTGTATGTAAAGGATATGTTCTACTATCTATAGCTGGCTCAGACAGTGCATTTCATCCTAGCATGTTACAGACTGACCATATATATTATATGCTTTCCTGCCTTCTGGCTTCAGCAATACAACACACCAAGGCATGAAACCACCAACCCTCAGGAATATACAACACTTTCACAAGACATCAAGGTACATACTCAGAAACAAATGAAACAGAATCCTATATTGACTGCTTACAGAACAAAAAAACTCTTTATTCTCATCTACAAGATCACAAATGCCTAGGTCTAGGATACCAAGGGAATATATAAAGCAGTGAAACAACAGACCAAGGTGAAAATTTCCATTTCTCAGATATAACAGATACTCTATGTACATACAGAAATGCATAGAAACTGCTTGAAGAGGATCATCAGAAAAAGTTTGACAAGTCCGGAATCAACTTTGGGAAAAAGAAAAAAAGGACTTGTCACTAATTTCTATTCCAAACATTGTCTGCATTTTTTCATTCGTGCTTCTACTGGAATCTAAAAACAACAGGAAAGGTATTAAAATATATTAAAAAGTCTAATACATTTTTCTTTGGTGTTTGTCAGACCATTTCATGAATTACAGGAAAATGCACAAGCCCTGAATAAATGGTCACAAGAACCTACACAGCTTGCTTACAACCGAAAACCATCACATTCTAAAGACTGGCCCAAATAAATGAGCGTTTAAACAAAAAGATATTTCTTTTAGATTAAGGCAATCTGCATCTCCTAGGAAACACTGAAACACACTTTCCTATCTATACACAAGTTTGAGCTTTTTTTTTTATTTTATTTTATTTTTTAAGTCAAATATTATTGATTAAAAAAAATAATTAACAATATCTTGTCAAGTTTGTTTTAGGGCAATGAACCTCTAATGCACTCTTTCTTACTTGTCATCTTTATTTCTTCCATATGCAAACCTGTATGCACTATAATGAAGAAAACCTGTTGTGGCCAATCACAGGAAAAACAAAACTATAAGACAGGCAACAAAAATCAGTATGACATGAACATGATATACCGTATTTTTGCATTTGTTGCATTTTCTGGGAGCTCACACAGGTCTGTTTTTTATTTAATTATCACAAGGGGTAATATAGTTAGAGGCATGCCAACAGGGAACGGGTCATTACTGAGAGTTGTTAACATCCTAATACAATCCATCGCTCTTTTAATCACTCAGCAAGTAAATTAATTAGCTGTTAAAGGTCAGAATTTTTTTCCCCAAACCTAACTATAGTACATAATTTCTGTCTTTTATTCCACATTTTATAGACATTATAAACATCCTAATTTAAATTAATTTCAATACATAAAAAATATTTATCTCACTTACTTGATTGGAATCTAACCTGAGAAGATGAAGATGATATTTTTTCCTTAAAGATACAAAATCTGTCACCTTGTCAGTATTTATGTATTTTCTCAAGTAAAGTAATACTTTATAACATGAACTTTACATTAGAAATATCCAAGTGCTTCCAAGCCATAATGGAAGAGTCTTACTTGCCTTGTTGTATGAAAAGCAACCTATTCCAATAGCTACCAGCATCCCAGAGTTAACATGTAAAATGGTACTCCAGATTATTTCTTTTCAAAGAATGGGATTACATACATATCTTGCCTTAAAATTAATAGGAATAAGCTGCCTCACATTTACCGCAGAGTAAGAGCATGCAGTATTGATTCAGAAATATCTAGTAGGTATAGCTGTACCCGAAGTTACATAAGTGTCAAGGATTAGTTGCACAAGATAAATTTCTGCATGAGATTTCTCATTCTCCCACTGTCACTTGTCCCCACCTTACTGTCATGTTTAACACCTACTTTTTCTTGCTTCTCCTAAACGCCTACACACTCATACACAAATATGCTTTCATTGCTATCAACTATTTAGTCCATATGTTCAAGATATTTTTGAGAACAGATAGTAGTTTTGAACAAAAATGGTTACTTAACAAAACTGCACTTTCCTTATTGTGCTACTCAAACGTCTCCAATTTTTGGATTTTCTAATACTGAACTTTATATTATGTATTATTACATGATAACAATGGATAAAGTGCAATACAACATATATTTCTAATACAGCAACAGTATAATTTGATATATATGCATCAGTTATATAACTGACACTGTGTCCCACATGACCTACTGGTCTCTAAATTGGAAAGGCATGGATTTGATGGATGGACCACTTCATAGATAAGGAAACAGCTGGAAGCCTGCACTCAAAGGGTTGAGGTCAACGGCTCAACATCCAAGTGGAAATGGGAGACCCTACAGCTGCCTAAAGAGACTCCTTATCAGGGAATATGTCAATAGGATGAGGGGTAACATTTTTGAACTGAAAGTGGGGGCATTTAGATCAGATATCAAGAAGAAATTCTTTGCTGTGATGGTAGTGTGGTACTGGAACAAGTTGCCCAGAGAAATTGTGGAGGCCCCATCCCTGGAAGTGTTCAAGGTCAGACTGGATGGGGCTTTGAGCAACTTGCTCTAGTGGGAGGGGTCCCTGCCCATGGTGGGGGGTTTGGAACCCGATGATCTTTAAGGTCACTTCCAACCCAAACCATTCTATGATTCTACGATAACTGGGTAAAATCTAGTAAATGAAATAAAGCTAACTTTCTTTGTTATGTTAGACTTTAGGTTCTGATGCAAAACCTATATTTATATGCTATTATACATATTTAACTATACATACTAGTCAGCATTTGGGTCCACTAGATGTTCAGGTCTCACAAAGAAGTCAACATTTTTACTCATACTTTACACTACAAATTAGGAAGTCCATGGTCTTTTGTCCACTGGTAAAACCACTGACACAACCGAGCTGCACCTCATCTAGAGAACAAACGTATTATGAAATACTAAGTTTCTCTTATTAACACACAGATAAATGTAGACTATTATCCAACTAAATAACTTTTTAAAGAAAAGTACAGATCATTTTATAAAGTCTTAGGTGGACTTTTCTAATCTTCCCATTAAATCAGTTTCAAATATAAATTCTGCATCGAAGCTGAGATTTGTTCTAAAACATGTCTACTATTAGCTTATTATAGAATTAGTTTTAGAGAACAGATGGGCATTTGAATATCTACAAAAAAATTGTATTTATGTAAAAATTAAGGTAGAAAAAAAAAGATGCATTTAGAGAAAATATCCAACAGGAATGTAAAAAATTATCCAAAAGATAACTGGATTTTTTTCAGGCTACCTTTTAAGGATTGGGCAGAGAATGGCTGGAGAGCAGCCCTGAGGAGAAGGACTTGGGAGTGCTCAAGGATGAGAAGCTCAATAGGAGCCGGCTGTGTGTGCTGGCAGTCCAGAAAGCCAACCATATCCTGGGCTGCATCAAAAGAAGCGTGACCAGCAGGTCACGGGAGGTGATTCTGCCCCTCTACTCTTGTAATCTTGTGAGACCCCACCTGGAGTCCTGTGTCCAGCTCTGGAGTCCTCAACAAAGAAAGGACATAGAACTGTTGGAACGGGTCCAGCAGAGGGCCACGAAGATG
Source organism: Pedionomus torquatus (assembly GCA_013398155.1). NCBI lineage: Eukaryota > Metazoa > Chordata > Aves > Charadriiformes > Pedionomidae > Pedionomus > Pedionomus torquatus. The sequence goes on along the minus strand of VZRU01021348.1, from coordinate 43,326 downwards.
ATTAAAGGGATGGAGTACCTCTCCTACGAGGACAGGCTGAGAGCTGGGGCTGTTTAGCTTGGAGAAGAGAAGGCTCTGGGGAGACCTTATAGCAGCCTTCCAGTATCTGAAGGGAGCCTACAGGAGAGCAGGAGAGGGACTTTTTGTCAGGAAGCATAGCGACAGGACAAGGGGTAATGGTTTTAAACTGGAAGAGGGGTGATTTAGATTGGATATTAGGAAAAAATTCTTTCCTGTGAGAGTGGTGAGGCACTGGAAGAGGTTGCCAAAGAGAAGTTGTGGATGCCCCATCCCTGGAAGTATTCAAGGCCAAGCTTGATGGGGCTTTGAGCAACCTGGTCTAGTGGGAGGTGTCCCTGCCCATGGCAGGGGGCTTGGAACTCAATGATCTTTAAGGTCCCTTCCAACTCTAACCATTCTATGATTAACAAAATATCTATAGCTGAAGATATCAACAAACACTTTAGCAAAGCCCATCTTTGCAAACATGCTGGAAGATCCATATAGACCTGCAGTATGCCTTGACAGTTCATCAGGATTTAGTTTACCTTTCTTCCCATCCAGATTTTTAGTCATACTGTAAATGCACAGTGTAAGTCCTCAGTCATCAACTGCTCAACATTTTTTTTTTATTGTGGTTAATTTTGGAATTCAGGTGCTAGATCTCATTTTTTCATTTTCTGTATTCCTGAACTTTTGGGGAGGTGATTTATAAAAAAAGTAAATAAATAATCGATTTGTAATGAGTTAGAAAAATCATTATATCAAGAACAAAATGAACCTTTTGAAATCTGAAATATGCTTATGTACAAAAATTATTATGGATTAAATACTGTTCTAGCAGTGTGTTGGACAAGAAGCTAAATTATGAGGACAATGCAGATTGGAATCAAATAAAATACAGAGCTCAGATCTTTACAATAAAATGAATTTCTTCCTCCTTTGTTGCACAATGCAATTATCTCATATTCACTATGTACTTTCTTGTTTCTTTTCCTTCATCTTTGTATTTTTTATCTGCTTTTATAAGCTAAAGAATGAACAGTTCTAATACAATGAAAACTGAAGCATTTTCAGAGATTAAACAGAAACTAGAAAAAAAGAACATATAAAGCCAGTTACTTTCAGACTTTCGCAGTGTAGACTTAAAGCTAGACTCTGCTGACTATCACATTGCATTGCTGAAGGTCAGCAAGATCTAATGTTTGGCTGTACTAAGAAAAAAATAAAACAATTCATTGTATGCACAAGTCATTGTATGCTGCCATGAACAAACGATAACAAATATATCAAATGGAAATAACGGAAAGCAGTGCAGAATAAGCAAAGATATCTTCAGAAATAAAGCAGGATCATAACTTTTTCATATACCTCTAACCACCATCACTTCTACATAATGTACATCACCTTTCATACCTAAGGCATCATCCAAACATATTACTCACTACCTATTCCTATTACTTCTCTTGATGTTAGATACACTTCTAAAATTGCAGCATGATATTCCCTATATTAGTTATGCTAACAAGATGCACTTCATTTGGCCGGGATGAAGTTAGTTTTTTTCACAGCTGTATTTTGGGTTTGTGGCCAAACACATTGATAACACTTTTTGGCTACTGTTGAACAGTGCTTGCACAGCATCAAGACTTTCTCTTTTTACCATTTTGCCCTCACCCCCAGCATGGGATGGCAAGAAGTCGAGAGTGAAAACAACCAGGGCAGCTGGCCTAAATTAGCCAAAGGGCCATTCCATTCTATGTAACATAATGTTCAGCAATAAGAACTGGCTTAGAGGAAGATGAAGCAGGATGGTGAGGAGCTGCCTCCCAATGTGGCTGATGTTGGCAAATGGCTGGGCATCGGTCTGCTTGCTGGAGGTGATAAGTGATTTCTTTTGCATTCCTTGTTTGCTTTTTTCCTCTTCATCTATCAAGTTGCCTTTATCCCAACCCATTAATTTTCTCACTTTTATTTTTCTTATTCTTTCCCTCATCCTTCTGGGAGGGGGACTGGGTGAGTGGCTGGGTGAGTACTTGGCTGCTGGTGAGGGTCAAACCATTACACCAGGTTATGTAAAAGCAGCTTTAACTTTAAATAATATTTATATCTTCAGTGAAAAATGTCAGAATTCTTAAAAGACAACCTTATGCTACTCTAGAAAGTACACAGGGGCACGCACTATTATATTACGTTGCACTTATCATATTCTATTTGTGGAGCAGAGCTGAAAATCAAACACGGTTGTGCAATATAAATGTCCACGTAAACAAAAGGATTGTGCTTCTCATATCAGAGAAAGAATATTAGTAAGTTGACTGAAAAAACACTTCATAAGAACTCTGTCACCCAAGAGTGTATCAGCCCCCCTTCCCCTCAATGAAATAATGCATTCTACGGACAAGATAATACCCATATCTTTAAATGATCAGTGAATGATGGTAGTTGTTCAATAAGTGTCACAAAATGGAATTTTACAGTAACCAGATGAGTATCAGATGTTTTTTTGCGTGTGTTTGTTGCAGGGGCATTACCCTATTATTTCATCTGACATTGCAGTTATTCTAGTACATAAATTCAGAGAGCATAGACAAAATTTTCATATCTTAAGACACACAGGTTTCATTCCCATATATTTGGAATGCCTGTATTATCTGGAAACAGGGAAGGCATGGGAGGTCTGCAAGGCTGAACCTAGTACACCAGCTTACACTTTACTCCAAGGAACAAAATGCTCCTGAAGAAAAATACAATAAAAAAGAAAATCATAGAGTAATACAATGTTTAGAGTTGGAAGGGGCCTTAAAGATAATAGAAAATGACATAGAATGAAAGAAACACACCAATAAGATAGATATAGAAATTGTCTAAGAAAAAATGAAAAGGAAGTGGAAAATGCATTTATAATTTCCAAGGGAAAAAACTGAACAAAACAGCAAAATATAATTCTGACATTAGGAAAACAATAAATATCAGTATTTCAACTAAAACAAAGCTTTCAATTAACATCTATCTTAGACACATGTCCTCTTATATCTGCATGTCAATAACAATTCTTCATTTATCAGTAAGAATCTCTCTACATTTACTTTTCTATATAATTTAAAAAAAAAAAAAAGCTTTTTTTTTTCAAAAAGCTGGAAATACTTGTGTTTAAATTTAGTTCGGCTTAACCAATAGAGTATTATAGAATACTGCTTTTATTCTATGAAGGTTTCACCAAGCAAATCTGCCAAACTATACAATTTCTTTTATTAATAACATAATTTCTGAGGAAAACTAACTGTTGCAGGCATCCACCACTCTTCAAGTGAAACTCCAACTATGAAAGGATACACAGCGAGAGTACCTTTAAAACTCCAGTTGTTGAAAAAAATTAGTATCTCTGTGATTACTCATGTTCTTTCCCAGAGGATAGTAATAATTTTTATTCATTAGGTTTATTTAAAGCTGTAACTTAGATTACAGAAACAAGGGTAAAAGACATAAACATAATGATATCCACTCCTTAAATGTTTTGACTATCAGTTTTGTTATCTATTTTTTTAGACATCTGACCCCACAACAAAGTAACAGAACTAATTAAATGACCTATTTCTCTACAAATTCTGGGAAGGTTACAACCTGTATAAATATGTATTCTGTATGAGAGGAACCTGAAACAAATTATTGTGCTCACATTTTCATTAAAAAGACAAGGAAGAGCTGAGCTTTTCTTGAAACCCATCCCCTCTGTGTGTTAGGTAACTTTCAGGGGCAGTCGATTTGCACTTAGATCTAAAGTGTGCTAATTCATTTCCTGAAATATTGCTTTTAGGTAGGATACATATAGCGTACTGGCTACGTTACAAAAATAAATGGGAAATTCCTGCTTTCAATCTAATAAAAGTGACCTGAGCATGTCTAATAAATCAAGATTTCCAGGGATAAAAACGGAAGTGATTTTAATTGGTGAAACCTTAGGATTCAAGTCCTAATGCACAGCAGAGAGCAAGAGAATTCATATAACCAGATGCTGTGAAAAGAGGTTGTGAGAACTACAGTTTTGGATACAGAACCTAAGTCCTACACAAACTCTGCTTTGGATACCTGTGGTAATTTGCCTGCATCACTTCCAGACTAAACTAATTATCAGTGATGGTGTCCAATAACAAGTGCTAGCTTATCTGACTAAGAGCTGATGACCATGGTCACAGAGGAACAGTGATAGGTGTAGGAACCTCAGTAACTTAAGAAACAAAAAGGGAGCAGTCTGAGGGCTTCCAAAGACCATCACAGAAAAAAGATGAGATCATTGCTCCAGGTGACAATATCCACTGAAGTGGTCAAAGAGGGAAACTCTCCCTGAGAAGCCTTGCACATTAAATGGGGTGATTGAGTCACAGGTAGAAGAATTAGGGGAAAAAAAAAAACAAAACAACAAAAAAACCCCAGAGAGAATATTTGGTGTTGTGTAAATTTTTTTATGACATATTCAGGGAAAGGACCAAAGACATGGAAAAGCAGGGGTCAAGATGGACCTGTGAGGGATAAACATGGGAAAATAGAGAAGAAAGGTGCCAAAAGAGGCTAGATGCATGTAAACAAGTTCTTGGTCAGCACACTTGCCTGACTGAGCCTTACACTGCACCACAACCACCCTATCTCCTTAGTAAAGTCTATCTTCTGCGTGGGTGCCCTCTCAGCTATGAGTCTGCCTGTGTGGGAGCCAGTGAACTTCGAGCTGGACTAACCTGCAAGAGCAATACCAGGTCTGAGTACCAGCAACTGGAGTTGGATCACAAATGTCTGGGGTCATAGGTCCAAGTGGGGGAGAGAGTGGGATCTAGAGATCAACTACTACCTGGGCTGAGAGTCTAAGAGTTCAGGCACAGGAGAGACTTGTAACATGTGTGCGCAGGCTGCTGGAAGAGGGGAAATGAAACCCTCCACAACTGGTTTTCGTAACAACAGAAACAAAAATAGGATTGGGATAGAAGATCACCTCTGCAGATAAATAACAAGGAAGCGTTAAGTGCAAACAAAATAAGGCTTTTGAATAATTTCATAGAATCACAGAATGCTTAGAGTTGGAAGGGAAGTATTTGTGGCTGTGATTGCCACGTCTCAGGTGCAGGACCTTGCACTTGGTTTGGTTGAACTTCATGCCATTTGCACTAGCCCACCTCTCAAGCCTGTCCAGGTCCCTCTGGATGGCATCCCTTCCCTCCAGCGTGTCGACTGCACCACCAATTCTGGTGTCATCAGCAAATTTGCTGAGGGTGCATTCAATCCTGCTGTCCATGTCTCCAACAAAGATGTTAAATAGCACCAGTCCCAGCACTGAATTTGGTGAGAAGCACACTGGTATGTTCATGGTGGCAAAGTTATTCAGATGTTATACTGTGGTGCTATTCACTTAGGCCATAAAGAAAAATTACAAGCAATGACAGGTATCTCAGTGCCTTGCTAAAAATTAAATTTGGATAAATATGTATCTAATTGCATTTCTAAATAATCAAATTCCTACATATATGAAAAATATCCTGCAATGTTCAGTTACAGAAGTTAGCTGTCTTTGCTTACACCGAGTATTGTCCGTAATCATTAATCACCCTGTTGAAAACTGGCTGTTGGTTCTCATCTGAATTTCCTCTTTTATCAATGTTTTGATAAAATGTGTATTCTACAAGTGTTATGACTTCCAAGGTAAAATTTCAGTTTTGCTACAAATTTGTAGTTTTCTTTTAGAAAACTGTACCCAAATGCATAGAAACATCCAATTACATAGAAACATCCATCCTACAAGTCAAACAATACTGAAGCCAAAGCTAACACGTTTTCCAGCTTTTTCAGTCCAGAACTAAGCTGGTGAGGAAACATAGTTCACACAGCTTTCAAATTCAACCCAGTGAGCAATACTTCCAGACATCTCAAAACCTATTCAGGAGCAACATAAAAATTCTGGGAAGCCTACATGCTAGGTCTACAATCTGTCCAAGATTCTACATAGACACAATGTGTAGAAGGTGGGAATTTAAGAATGTTTAGGATTTTCTGAATGAAAGAGGGAAGGTCTCAAAACCTAGTTACATAGTTGAAATGAAACATTTTTTTCACTAAATAATTTATTTAAATTTCTATTCTGCAGAATATTTAGCTTCTCATTCCACTAATAAGTTTTTTCCCCCATCAGTTTTTGTTTCAGACTACTGAACAGAATTTTCAATTTCAAACCTGTGGAAATACATTTGTTTCTGGAAGAGACTATCCCTTCTGATATATTTCTAAAAGGAGATTGCAGATCTCCTGAAAGGTTTTCCACAGCTCTTTAAAAACCACAGTTTAAAATATATGGTTACCTATGTATATTCATACATACACACCCATGCTATAAGTAAACATTTTTGTCCATTGTCTAGTGGCTGGTCCACTTACATGATGTCATTCCTCTGCTTTGGCATCCTTCATCAGATGAAAATGTGTTCTTGTAATTAAAAGCTTAATTTCTGGGCATTTATGTCCTGTTATAGTAACAGTTGCAAATGCACAGATTGAAGAAAGATTTATTTTTTCCCAATGACTAAAGCAGTACAGTACTGTGTACCTCCATCTGTCACTGACATGAGACATGACCTTTTTAGATCTAGTTTCTTCATCTGTAAAATGAAAATTATATTAACCTACTGTACATCAGAACATTAACTTAATTAACGTTTTGGGGAAAGAAAGTTTAAAAATAGTCAGCACTTACAAGATAAAGTAATATTACTGCTGTAACTCAAAAGACATTTGGACTGAATATATAAAAACAGCTGGTTCTAACATCAGGACTCATGTAGAAGAGATATGAAATTCCTATTGATCATTCCAGTTCCTTGTTAAAACATCTGAGAAAGGGCTACTTGCACTTTTGACACTCATACTTCACAATTATATCCTGAGTAAACCTAAAGATTTGTAGTAGCTGTATAGTTCAATAAATTTATAAATAAGGAGAAGCAGAGAGACTAAAACCTCATTCAGGAGTAGGCCTCACATTTATGACTTTCTAATAATTACCATTACACCGCAACATGTTGCAGTATTATAAAAAGACATCTGTTTAGGTCTGAACAAAAGCAGCAGATAGGAAGCGGAAATGCTAATAAAAAGTAACAGAATGTGAATGAAACCTGCTAAAATAATGAAATCTTATTTAAAACATCTGTAACTATTTTTGGTAAAGCTCTTAAAGATTAATTCTGCTTGGAAGAATGCCACCTCATTCTTACCAATTCATGATTTTCACATCCACTTAACCTACATTGCATAAATATTAGAAGATGATACTTAAGTCTCTGACAGATATTATTTCAATTATTAGAGCCTAATAGTATTGACATTTCTTTTCCACGTGAATCAAAATCATTCACATTTATTTTAATATTTAAGCTATGCTGAAATCTAAAACTTAAGGTATTATTTTGATAAAAATGAGGAAAACTACCTTGGGCTTTGACATACTTTTTTCAACTTTTTGTTTTGACAAACTTTCAATCCCTTAAATAGAAAAGTAATGTAAGTAAACAACAAGAGGAAAGTTCAGAAACTTTCAGTTCTGGGTTCCCCACTTCAGCAAGGACAGGGAACTGCTGGAGAGGGTACAGCAAAGAGCTATGAAGATGATTAGAGGCCTGGAACATCTCTCTTAGGAAAGGCTGAGAGACTTGGGTCTTTTTAGTCTGGAAAAGAGAGGGGGAATTTGATTAATACCTATAAATACTTAAAGGCTGGGTGTCAAGCAGATGGGGCCAGCCTTTTTTCAGTTGTGCCCAGTGAAAGGACAAGATACAAAGAGCACAAATTGTATATAAACATGAGGAGGAACTTCTTCACTTTGAGGGTGGCAGAGCACTGGAATGAGCTGCTCAGAGAGGTGGTGGAAGCTCCAAGTCTGGAGACATTTACAACCTGTCTGAACAGATTTCTGTGCAGCCTACTCTGGCAGGGGGATTGGACTAGATGATCTCCAGAGGTCCCTTCCAACCCCACACTATCCTGTGAATCTGTGATTCATTCCAAGAAACAAAGTCAGTATGCATTTCCCATTCAAAGAGTAAATGCAGTAATGGCAGTAATAAACAATGACAATCTCAAAAAATGGACATCTAATAGCTACCATGTTGTGCTCCACTTGTGAACACAACAGAGTATGACATGGTTTGATTCAGCTTTCGTGAGATGTTTCTTTTCTCAGTTATACAAAATCAAGCTGGGATGTTACTGGAAGACTCTTCATGAAAAATGAAGCTGAATTAATGTGTTTATAACTTAGCCATGTATATTCCCAAATGCAATACTTTAAAATTAAATGCAAAGGAAAATAATTTGAATGACAGCTATTGTGTTAATTACAATCTGAATGCAAATAGGGAGGGAGGGAGAGCAGAGAGGGAAACATAAAAGTACGAGTCAGCAGCTTTTTGAACACTTTAATAATCAGTTTAAAACAGACAATTCAAAAGGTAGAAAAGCTAATAAATAAAAAATGCTCTTGCACTACCACACAATATATCAATTACTATAGGAATGCAATAACTAAACCAAATTTCTGGAGATACCCTAAGGCAGGCAAAGAATAATATCCTATATCCTTTGACCCAGTTTGTGAAACTTTAAGTGCACTTTTTGAGAATAATCTGAACCAGTGCTCTGATTCAAGAGTAAAATCCAGACCCCAAAATGCAGAACTCATTTAGCTAAATTTCCTTAACTAAATTTCTCCATTTGGGTGGATAGCCCATATTGTCCATTACTGGTACCTACTTTCACCTAAGCTGAAACCCTGATTGAGCATACATAATTTAAAAATCAGGAGGAAAATGTAAAAATTCTTAATTAAATGAGTTGAACTGAAAAAAATACATGAAAAACTATGCTTCTGTTCACAGTTTTGTGAGCATGTCTGTGTTTTGTTGTACTTGCAGTTATATTTAGATCAGTTGCTTCAGTTATTTCAGACATTGCTGCTCCCTTCCTTACTCCTCCCTTCCCCTCATCTCTTCCAGAAGGTAAGCATTAGTTAAAAATTCTGAAGTAAAAGGCAACAAGGCAATCAACATTGAGACTACTTCATTTCCTCAGGCAGTGCCACCCTATTGAATTTGATGGCTATACACAACTCTGAACGAGCGAGAATAAGAACCAGGTCTCCATTCATCATACAGCTTCACCAATAATGCTACATTTCTTAAACTGGAACCAATTGCTCTTTTCTGGCCAGCAAGTTAAGTCCTTGCAATTCAATAACAGGGTGAGTTGAAACCTCACTCTTTATTTGACTTTGACTAGACTTAGAATTGCTCAGCATAGCAGGAAAAGTGTTCCTTCTCACACAGAACCTACTTCTTTCAAAAAGGGATTATTTTGTTTGTTAGATACATTCTTATCACAGTTGTATGTTCAAATATACAAATGATGACCACATATTTTCAAGAAGTATCTATACAATGTAATAAGTGCAAACAATGATGAGCTTCGTACAGATTTGCTGTAAAACTACAAATAACTTAGACACAGGTGTTTCTTCAGAGTTATTACTGTGACAAATGCTTTCATTTTAGTTTATCTGTTATGCATCTGTTGACTGATCTCTGTATAAGATGTGATATCATATAACCTAGTAACAGAAGATAACATCACTCCTTTGCAAAAATATACATCCCTGTTTAGACAAAAAACCCAAAGCACCTATTGGTCTTATATTCAGAAGCCCCAAATCAATACTGTTATTTACTTGCAACTATGTACAAAACAATGAAGACAGTGAAGTATGAATCACTGTAATCATATAAAGAGGACAATACTTGCAGCAGTAATGAGACATATGATAAGGAACAATAGGAATTGTGATTTTACTTGGGAAAAATTTAATAAAATAGCCTCTCAGAATTAAATTATAGTCTATTACATAGCACAGAGCTTTTCAAAATTGTAAAACCACTGTCTTTATTTTATTATTCACCCCAAACTAGCAGCTCTCATAAACTTTCCAGATTCAATTGCTTCTATCCCAGCCCAATTTTCCCATCTAATTTGTATTAATCCAATCACAGCACTGAATGGTTCCCTTGTGAGAATGCAGGCCCTTAAAAGAAAAGGTTAGACATAGTTAAGGTACTTAACAAAGACATCATACTTTTCCTAAAGAAGTAGAATCAATAAACTAGAAAACTTTACATTATATGGTCCAATTTTAGTGAATATTTCTATATCTGAGTGTTTAAAGTTGGTAGACTTACTATTAATAAACTGTTAGAGTAAACAGAAACCCAGATCAGTATTCTTTTTCAAAACTTTTATAGATTTCTAGTAACTTATGAGCCTAGACAAATCATAAATAACAATGCAAAACCAGCTGGGCCTCCAAGGGATGCATACACATGAATGTACCTCAGGACAGGAACTGCCTTAAAAGAAAATTAATGAGGAGACTATTCAGATATGCAGGAAGGGAGGCTGCAGTTGTCTGAGGCATGTTGCACTTCATCATTATAAAGAACTTCATCTTCAAGACTCTAAGTCTAATGGATTTTGCTAAGAATGATTCAACTACCACTGTTGTTCTTTTCCCCCTTCATTCACTAATACAGTGCACTTGTAGACTAGATGGCAGATGGTGCTAGAATTTGCATGAAGCACAACTGTCCCTTTTTGAAGTAAGCAGTAGTTAAACTCAGAAAAAAAAATGCATTGTGGGAGGATAGTCTCACCAAAGGTTTCCTTTCAAACCTGAGGGTTTCAAACACCCGTTTAGAGCAGCTGCATGTTCTGATGGACTCAGAGTTCTCCAGACTGCCCATGGATCAGATCAGACTGTAGTCCAGGTAAAGAATGCTGAATGAACCTCCAGGAATCGTTTGTTCAGCTTAGTTTTTTACTGTTTCATACTATGCTGCTGTCTAGAGAGACATGAGAATAGTAACTAAAATATGAAAAAGCAAAAGACATTACAGACATCAGAAACTTGACACTATCTTGACTATACCAGTAATTTGACTGGTACCTAGTACAGTCTAAGAAGCTTCCATAGCTCCATTCCAAGAGAAAAACTAGAGGAAGAAGAGATAGTAAATCTTCATAGATTAATTTTCTTCTTCGCATCCTGAACAGGAATGACCTTTCACTCAGCCATCAACAGTGACCTTCATTAAGAATTCAATTTAGTTGAACTCAATTTAACTTATAGAAATATTAGTCTTATTATTTGTTGCCTTGTTTTTATGATATAAACAACTAGACTCCTTCCTGGAACCCATTAATACTTGTAACAAGAGCATCCCTCTATTAGTACTGGACCTACCGATTTAAATCCTCTCACACACCTGTATTGTCATTCTCAGGAGAGTTCTAGTAGAGAATATGTTGTGTAAGCAAGGCAGCACCACTGGACTGAGTCAGTCCTTAAAATTCTTTATACAATTGCCACACAAAAAAACGGAGCTAGGAAGAACCTAAAGCCTTTTTATTTTTTTTAGGGAATATTTCAATTCCATTTAATAAATCTCCTAGAGTCTTGAAAAAAATGTAAGAATAGACCAGCTGGGACAAGATAAAAGAACTCATGAAGTGATAATATGGAAAATATAGTCAGTATATACGTGCCAATTGTCTGCTACTGAAGTAAATATATTTCAGTGACTAATAAGCAAACAGTGATATGCTTAGGGTCAGGCTTCACTACCTGAGTGATGAAATGACAAAATTCTTCTTTTATTATTATTATGGGATTATTTTTTTTTTTAGTCTGGAAATCTGTAGACAGAAAGGCAGTTTCAATACTGATTTAAATCTAAAATTTCACAAGAAATACATATCTTTAACCACTGAAGTCTTTTTATGCCATAAATCCTTTTAGCCCCCCTAAGTATCTACATATATTTAGTCCATAGGCACCATTATAAGATGAACATTGACATCAGTGGGAAAAAAAGTCTCAAAAAGAGAATGCAAAGAAGATACTTATTCTTAAGTGATTCAAAGGCTATTGTTCTTGGCAAATTTTCTCCTTGGTGCAACCCTTAGAATTCCTGATGATATAGGGAATGAGCAATCTACTCATATTAGAATCACAAAAAAGAAGAGAAGTCAGGAAATAGTCAAGTATTATATTCCTCTCTGAATTTATGCAGCACAAAGCCGTAAAAAGCAGAAGCTTTGAATGATCCTTTTTATCTTTTTTTTTTTTTTTTCATGTTATGTTTACTTCCTGTCTTACAGTCTTATTAACAATATTTTACCTAGGATTTCATGATTACCCGATATTATCTTCTGCATCCTGACTTCTGCAAGGGACCTGCTATGCAATACATGCAGAGGAGCAGCTCAAGAACTGTGACTCAAGTCTCCGTGGGATCTGGGATGAGCTGTACTTTAGAGGCACCTGTTTCTTCGTTTTGATTGCACATTTCCAAATTAATTCGAGTTGCTCACTTAGGTGATTTACTTCCTTCAACTAAATGCAGGGGACTCAGAGAGAACAGAGGATTGAATATTCAAACCTGTTCAGCCTGCTTTTGGACAATCACACATCATTCTATGTCTCCAGGGAAAATAAACAGAAATAACTATCTCACATTTTGCAAGAAAAACTGTTATGGCAACAAACAGCCAATGAAAATGCAACTACCTTAAAAAATAATAATAATTTTTCAGTATGTTAGTATAGTCCCAAATATTTTCAGTGGTTATTCTATGAATGATATGTCATCTAGGATAAACAATCAACTAATAACCGAACTCTCCTTTTCCTTTCTTTGGAACCTTTCAATAGCATGGGCCTCCAGGCACTTCTAACTTAAGTGGGAGCTGATAGCACGCATGATGTTAATTACTAAACTTGATTCTTTCATGTCTAACAGATTTACGCTTGCATGTGGATGCCTAAAAGACAGCAGCTTGTTATTCCAAGTTATCATTTAATTGTGGTCCAGGGCCACTAGTATGAAATGCAATTCTTACTTTAAACCCCTTTTAAGATATTCCTTTAAAAAATAGAAAAAGCAAACAAATCCCAAAACAAAAAACCAAACTCCCCTTCCAAAATGGAGAGAGAAGAGAGGGAAAGAATAAATTTTTAACTTTATATTGAATTGTACATACAGATTGATTAAAAAAAAATATGGAACAGTCAGTGTTCGGGTTACAAGAATCCGACCTCACAAAAGTCACATACCAAAATAGATAAATTAGTATCAGTTGAATTTTAACAACACATCTTTTTCAGGCCTTTCAAATCAGAATTAACAAAATGCAGAACTCATATCTCAAACAGAAAATTCTTATCTCTGGATTAGACCAAAAATACTTGTAAAATACTAGTATACTTCATTTTTACAACTCATTTTTCAGTTGCCATTCACAAAATAATAGGTTAAGTTAATAAACTACTTTATTAAACAATTTAACAGATTTAAAAAAAAAACAACCAAACCTTTAGAAAGGAATTGCTGAAATCAAATAAAAGATAAAATATTCTGTTTCTCATGAAGTTTAGGTATCTGCTCAAATATCTACACACCTGCCCATGGAAGGGCATTCATATACTACTCATGTACAAATGAGTATGTTTGGTGTGGGAAGAGCTCTTCAAAATCAGCTTCTAAGGAGCTAGTTGGAGGGAAATAAATGATCCAGCGAAATGAAAAACAGGCAATACTGTCAGTCAGCCCTCTCGGTTCAGAGAACTTAAAGCACATGATGATTCTTAATAGCTTGGCTTCTTTGGCAAAAGAATGAAATAATTGTTCAAGTCCCCAAGAGATCCATGATTCTCAGTGCTTAAAAGCTTTTTAATCCTGATTTGTTGAATTATACGCAGATTTGAGGACTTCATAATCTTCAAACAGGAGGATTAATGAGTTAATACCTAGCATGAATATATTGAAACATAAGCATGACAGTTCATGGAGTGTTTTAATAAAAAACAAAAAAACCAAGACTGAACAAAACTGCAAGGAGGAAAGGCTTTCCATCATTTAAGATAGTTTACTGAATAAACACTTTTAAAAATATATTTGGCATAAGTAACGAGTAATAAAATAGGCACTAATTTCATCAAAATGTTCTTGAAAAGTAGGTACTCTTAAAGCTCAGTTAAATGTCCCCTGCAATTACATATGCAAAGCCTCATACAAAATGTCAGTAACAACAAAAAAAATAAATCCATTTATGATAATACAGCATCCCAACCCAAACAATCACATCTGTGTAAACTGCTTACATATGCTTCCCATGCCATTTGCTGTGCTGCTCATTGAAATAAATGGTGCAGTTACAATGGTGGTAACAACCTCAAGAAATAGCTCCAGCAGCATACATCCAGATTTGGGACCTGGCAGTACCATAATGCAGTATTTCACTAAAGCGGTTTCACATCTACCAACTACTTAGGAAACAAGTGGCTGTATGATCTACTCCAAGCAAATATCAGAATAAGGTTTCTATAAAGCAAACTAATAAATTACAATTTAAATCAAGATATATTCTCTGTCTCAAATTTACCTGACATATTATGTTAAAAGAGGAAGGAATACTTATACAATTACTCAAAGTGCTTGAAAAATAAATCAAATTTTTCAAGATGTAAAGTTACAACAGCAGAAAAAGGAGAATTAAGGTAGAAGAAAAAAAAAAAAAGTGATGGCTAGGGACTTCAAGAGCAATCTACTTGTGCTTGAAACTGAGCACGCAATCTTCACCCAAGGGGTAAATAATCTCTTTAACCCCACCTAAGGGACAACAACTCCACCTTACTTTCAGATTAGAATTTGGTTTTACCCGTCAACTGCCATTTTCCTAATGATGACAGCTTGCTTTTTCTCTGCCCAGTTTTACAGTCCTAAGCTAAGTGAAGATCAGAAATTAATGATATTTGTACTTATCACTGCAAAGGAAGGATAAGGAACTTTTCAATTCATCTCTGACACAGTGATGCTAAAAGAAGCAATGCTGGTATCTTTCTCAAGAACACAGTGATAGTTAAAGGTCACATAAAGACTAGTCTACCATACAGGAAACATGATTTAAATTCTCCACCAACTGAAAGAAGACATTATGTTTTTAACTATGAATCATAATGAAAGGGTAAGCTGCGCTTCAGGAGAAAAAAATCAACCCTCTGATTCACAAGAAGCCTGTTGGGTTTGTGCCCCTCACACACATACTCTCACCCCTCTGATTCACAAGAAGCCTGTTGGGTTTGTGCCCCTCACACACATACTCTCACCCCTCTGATTCACAAGAAGCCTGTTGGGTTTGTGCTCCTCACAGGCACTCTCACACACACACATCATTGTTATTATGCCACATCTTTTCCCAGCTATCAAGAGAGATGTTTTTGAAGGAAAAGAAATGGCAGAGGGAAAAGGAATAGAAAACATTACAGTAGCCGATCTTGAAAGACTTCTGTGTAAGTGCTTTTCATCAGTCTCAAGAATGGGAAATAGTTACTATCACTGGGCTGGCACAGCATTTATAATTTCATTTGCAAAGGAAATTGTGGGTGGAAATGAAGAAGAATCTTAAATTCTGACAGTAGTTTGATGATAAACATTATTGACTACATCAGGGAACTTAACTGGACTTGGGTTTTTTTTATATTTTAACAGTTCATTTTGCCATCTGCAAAGACATATTATTGCACTTATTATCTGAATATTTTTTTTTATTTAAAATTAATGGTGTGAGACCCTCACAAAATATAATAGGCTTCGAAGCTCACAGGATCTGATATAACTTTTATATACACTGATCCATGTAGCACTGTATTTCAACTTTAATGATGATTCCTTTATATTTCATAAATGTTTTTCCTTAATGAATGTCAGGTAGTTATTTAAAAAATAACCTGAGTAAAAAAAAAAATAAAAATTATAGAATAACATGGCACATACAAGTGGACTTACATAATAAAATCCAGCAGAATTATTCAAATGTTTGTCTATATTGTTTATATTCTCCAATTCTGATGTATTTTCATCTCAAGATCAATCTATTCATATTTTACTTTTCTAGACACCCATCTAATGAATACAAAAAATAAGTAAATACTTAAAAAAAAAGCTAATTTTCATTCTAATTCAGAATAGGAATCTTTCTGTGCTAGGACTGTGTTTAATTGCTGTTTGTATTCAAAACAAGAGTCTTGGTTTGCTGTTTTATGTGGAAACATTAAATAGATAGAGCACTGTTATATCATCACAGAAATCAATTGGTATCAGTGCTGAATAAGTGTTAGAAGCCTTGCTAGAAATGTTTGTGAGCTATTTTTTTTTACTCTGTAATTTATCATTTGCAAGATTTTGTAGTTTAAAACATACACTGTAAGATGGATCCTTGCAGTTAAAAGCAGAACAAAAAAAGTTTGACTGAAGCTCTTTCTGCTAATATAAAGATCACAAATAGGTAATCATATTTGTGTCTTGTTATTGAAAATGATAGAGCTGTCTGAAATGTGTGTCTTGATGTTAAACAGATGGTTTAATCCTAGCTTTTTTACTTTCTCTTACATGTTGCAGTTAATTGTAAAAACAAAAATCAATATTAGAAATTTCTGTAAAAATAATTTACTTATCTCAATGTCCTAAAAAAATTATTTTTGTATTGTCTTTTTTTTTTCCCCAAACCACAGAGTTACCATGTTTTTGCTACCTTGAAAGACATAAAGAACACAGAGAAAACAGGATTCTGCTTAAATATCCCACAATGTATTGCTACACTCACAGACAATTATAAAAGTGATGTTACAATCCGGCTTTAAAGAATTCAGCAGAAACTGAAGCACAGTGTCAGAAATTTTTCTTTCTGATTTTACAAATAACTTTTCATAACAAAATTAATACCCGTTGTCTCTTCCCTTTGGTAAGCCACACTTTCCCTTTTTACATTAGTTAATTGCAGTTTATTCACTTGAGCTCCTAAACACTAAGGAGAAAAACCCTTAACATAAGCATAACATTTCAATTGTGAATTTTGTGGCCTATTATGAACTCAAGTTTGAAACTTTTCATCAATATTATTATTAAATATTTTGCTGCTGTCGGTTATCTTTTTTATATTCTCTTTGCCTTCCTTGCTCAAACATAAAATATTGCTACTGTTTCTGTTACACTCCAACTAATATTCAGATGTTTTATTGAATAACATATCTATTGTCTAGAAGATGAAAAAATTGCAAATGATGAGCAATTACTAAACTCCAGGAATTTAAAACTGGAATTCTGCTTATACCTACAATAACCAATAATATTAAACTACGCATTAACTAGTCATCATATTGTAAATCAACACTTTTTACCATTATATACATAACTAGATTTGTACATACTGTAGGAAAGTTTACTTGTAAGACTAAAGTATTGCTAAGAACCTAGATTATATTTGCTAAAGGAAAGAAGACATTTATAATGTGTAAATGTCTAAATACTGAGTATTTAGTGCACTTGAAATTGTATCATATTAATCATAACTAGTATAAACCATTAAACAGGGCTTACATACTTCATCTAACTATGACACCAGTGGAATAACCCCCTAAACAGATTTTTCTCACCAGGAGGATAAATTCTAATTGTGTTCTTTTTGTCAGTACAAAGAGTTATGT
The DNA here is from genome assembly GCA_013398155.1 of Pedionomus torquatus. NCBI lineage: Eukaryota > Metazoa > Chordata > Aves > Charadriiformes > Pedionomidae > Pedionomus > Pedionomus torquatus. The sequence continues at coordinate 25,703 of VZRU01021348.1, read as the reverse complement.
AAAAATATTTGTAGATAAAATAGATCTATAGATTAGTCAGAGAAGATAAACATTCTCAGATGTGACTGGTGGACCAGATGCTTTGGAATTCATGAATGAACAAATTTTTTATTTTCACAATTACAAAACCAACTAACATTATATTATTTATTAGCATATACATCTGTTCATTACAAAGAATTTAGATTGCCCTTTTAGTATGTTTATTGACTGAATTTTATGTGCTTAAGGTTAGGCATGCAAATTTATACCCCTGCATAAAGATCTAGTAAGAGTTTAAGTGAGCCAGGCACTCAACCCCCCCAATTTTTTAACAGAAAGGTTCATACTGTTACTACTGCTCCTGACTAGCCCTAGTCTTGTTAAAGAGAAAATACATGTTTTGTCTTATTTAGATAATATAATCTATATTTTACTGATGAAAAATAAAATAGGAGGAACTCTGATGATTTTAGTCATCATGAGCTAAACATAAAATGCACAACATGGACTTTAGGCTAATTCCTCTATTATTTATTGAGGAAAATGGAGATTAAATAATACATACTTCTGGTGACAAACCAGGAAGTCAGTTAAAGAATCATTGAGAAGTCGGAATAAAAAGAAGAAAAAACCGAGGAAGTAACTCAGACTTGCCATGGAAGTTCTACAATACTATTATAAAAAGGTTACCTTTAAAATAACATAGTGTTGTATTAGCATTGAGACAACTAACATCATATTAAACAGTATTGTATTAAATTGAATTTGCAGTGTAAAGTGCAGGTTTTACTCCTGTTTTTCTGTTAGCATCCTTACTCTTCTCAGGGCAAACTACCCATGCTAAAAAAAAAAAAAGGGTCAGTCTCATGTGAATGAATCACCAAATGAAAATTACTCCCATTTTTATTAAGAAAAATTGCATGTTCAGCTATTAATACGGTTGTTATCAATGTTAGGCCTACCCTCCCACCTTCAAAGCACACCTTGATGACATTAATCCAGAATTATTGCATCTACAGCTAGGGATAAGCTTAACATAATGGAGCCTTTCTAAAGTCAGGTTGATTAAAGCAGCCTTATGAATGCAAACCAAGCTAAAAATAGGTGCTAAATTATTTTAATCTTGTTATTGAATGGAAACAAAACATCACAAAATGAAACCAAATTATATTACACAAATTGGTTTCTCTACTCTAAAAGATCAAAAGAAATGACAGGACTATTTTTTTATGGATGGGGGGAGCAAAAGTGTTGTAACTCGAAGATTTGTTTCATACAGCTGTGCTTTTTACAGAAATACAGGTGTTAAAACATTCTGCCTATACATTTAAAAGATTTGGGTTAGATTATCTTGAAAAACATCAGGTTTAACCCAAAAGAACTTTAAGTCTTAAAAACATTGCATGCCTACCTTACCCACCCTCGTTGAAAGCAGTGCAGAGGACTGCCTATTATTTGAAACAGATGACATATTGTGCATGCTTAGAAATGATGCCTGGCAGGCAAACACATCTTTACATTCTGCATCCAATGGCACCCTCAGCACAGATCTCCCTCCCCAGTTCACAGCATGGTGCCATGAGAATAATGGGCATCACTTATCACAGGTGTGCAGGAATACAAAAAGATGCACATGACAGCTTTATGACAATGACATTTACAAACATACAAATGCTTCCCAAGAACTGGTCTTTTCTCCCATGGATTGCTGAAATGCCACACAAAAGGACAATAGCACACATCCCATATGACTGCCATTCTCATTGGATGACCCTCTTAGCACTCAAAACTTTCAACATATTGATGCACATATAGGTTATTTACTGCATGACTTGTCACTGAGCCACACCAGTTACAGATAACACACACAACCACTATGTAAAATATTTTCTACCATAACAGTTTGTGCAAGTGATGATCTTTGAATGCCTCTACTGTAAGACCTTTAAATGTCTATCAGGACTTCAAAAGAAGGGATGGCCAAGCAGCCTCAAATCAGGAAGGCTTTCAGTTATCCCATGCAGCCTTATTTTTTGTGCCAGCCCTGTGACCACAAAATCCATTGTACAGGAAGAACAACCTCTATCCCTTCCTGTGTGGTTTCTGCAGGACCACAGACAGGGCTCTGAAAAAATTCTACATAGAGAGTCAACCTCATATTAGATCATATATAAAATGAAAGATACATTTCTCTCGGTGCTTGCTACCTGTGTCCTCAGATAACGTATACACCAAAGTCAGTCCAGCTCTCCTTTCATTTCAGCATATGCTGAAACAACAGTGATGTGTTGATGTGAAAGGATAGTGAACTAGTTTATGAAAACTAGAACTGAACATCAGATTGTCCTGTACAATTCATAAGCTTCAAGGAAAATACCCACAAAACCAGCATACAGCATACACAGATTTCAGCAGGACTTTAAGTCTTCTAAGAATTAAAAACATTGATAATGTAAGAGTGCAGCATGCCATTACTGTAAAGAGACTGTTCAAAGGCCTTTCAGAATTAAAATGGTAAAGCTGACTGCAAAGAGATTGTTCAAAGGCCTTTTAGCCATAAAATAACAAAGCTGTGTTATCTAAAAGCCAGGAAATGCTTGAGGACTTAATGATCCTCAAGTGAAAGCAAGAAAACATTGAATTCAAGAGTACAAGTGCATCACGTGAATTAACATACTTTAGTTGGTCTTAAACCCACACAATTCCATTTCTCACAGTGATATTTAAGTTCTCAGAATTAGTTTCCCTAAGAATATAACCACACATACTCCCATTTCTGATAGGAATATTAAAGACTGAATGGCACAAGGAAGGAAAATCCTACACAATGAAACCACTTCAGGCATTCAACCTCCACTAAAAGAACATGACCATCATACTACAATGACCAGTCATTCTGAAATACTGCATATGTCTAAATGATTCCTCAATAAGATAAAAATTACTTAAATTCCTCAGACTGAAATCAGAATATTCCTTTTTTTATTGGGATCTGAGACTATGTCACCAATATGTTCTGTCATTCCAGAGATGAATTCTCTGAAATCTTAAGAAAAACTGCAGAAATATGCATGGAGGAAGCTACTGTCATACTATAATAATTTCAGATCAGTATGACACTTTGTTATTGCAGTGACTGACAACTCAGAAATTATTTAGATAGGTGAAGTCCTCACTATGTGGCCTACGCATGGCATCCTAAGCAGAGTTGCAAAGACACAGAGGACAAGAGGATTTGTCACATCAATTAAATTGCATTCAACAATTTGTCTTAAGTAATTTCAGTGAAATGAAAGCTATTCCTTTACTCTTCCTGCTCCTCTCTCATCTCTCTCCTGACCTAGATGCGCAGCTATTATAGTAAATAACTTGCCAGTGTATGCAAAAACTTTTTACCTGAAACACCAGGCATGACTCTTTCTAGTGAGACTCCATTATTCACAAAAGTATTTTTACTTTTATTTACCTTTGCAACAAGAAAATATTGTTTTTATTTAACTCAATTACAACATTGAGTTGTCCTCAATGTCAAACGTTGTCCTTTACTTACTACAGTCATTTCAACTTAGAAAATAAATTATATTAATTTAATAAATCAGCATTTCATTCAGGGATGAAAAGCCCAGGACTTTATGGTAAAAGGATAAAAGTGCTTTTACATTCACAATAGTAAATACATGTTCAGTGAGGCAACTACCTTTCCAACAACTGTTATCAATAAAGAGAAATATTCAGCTAATTCACCCTAAAGTAAGATATTATGAAATCTGTCTAGCAATCTACATAGAGAGGGAGGACTACAAAGACAGACTTATACAGTGTTTGAACTTGCGTACAAAATATTATATATTTTCAGTAAGTCTGCACTTATGAAGCGTCTGAAAACTTACACAGTCTGGGCTTTTAGCATTGTATTCAGTCAACCTCTTGCTTGCTTTCTCATCAGTGCAGCATCATTTCATAGACACACAGTCAAAAATATTAAGAAATACATTATGAATTTTGCTGAGTAGCTACTTTAGCTTCAAGAAAGGACCAAAAGCGAAGTATTCAAGGAGCAGTTGCTAATTCTGAATTCCATATATAAGACTTTTACTCTTATGTGTTTCTGCATTTGTTTATAAAGACCTTGCCATTCTTTTACTCCTCATAGGTTGTGTTCTCACTCTGCACTTAGCTTAACGTCAGTCCCCTTGGCTGGAAGCTCCTTATTCAGTTTTAATCTAATACTGATAGTTATTCCTAAAAAGGCAGGCAGAAAAGTGGAACTGAAATAAGAGCACAGAACTTGAAAAAGACTACTCTCATCAGTCTTGGAGACAAGAGTCACAAGAGCAAATCAACCCATGCAAATTCCTCAGTGCTATCAAGGTCCATATAGGTTTGAAAGGCGAAACTAGTTACCAGAAAAATGGCCAAAGAGAGGAAACACATTTGAACTTTAACACGCATGAGACAGCAGTGTGTCAAAGTTCCCCAAGGACAGATAAGGTCTGGAGAACAAGTGTCCTGTTGAGATTGCAAGAGTTGACACACTCACACCACCAACTGCTTGCTGGAAGGACATACAAACATCAAGAACAGATTGTACAACTCAGATCCCATACAAGAAGGCAGTGATTGGTACATGCAAAGACTACAGCATCATTTGCAGACTTGATGAGAGAAAGGGCTCCCTGAAGTTCTTCCTCAACACCTCCCTAGAAGCCCCTGGCATGGCAGCACAGCCCTCTGCTTCCAGGTAGACAGCCACATTGCCTTCCCACAACTCCTCCGGCAAAGTAACTAAACAAGCATGCAAGTAAACTGTGCAAGCAAATAAGTAAACATGTAGTGTGAACTGTTATCTGCAATTTATAATAATAGTTTGATTTAACAGCTTAATGAATAATAATGTTTTTATTTAATAGATTGATGAATTAAAGCTGTCTTAAGCAATATTCACTGCTTTTTGTGTATTCCCTCAACTTGTTCTAGGGAAGAGTTTACAACACTGACAATGAGCCAGTATCATGGCTGTTTGTGGAGATGAAACCAAAAGAAGTATGATCTTAATTGGCTACAGTTTTCCAGGTCTCCAGTAGAGAAGATATTAGGCAAGAGCAAAGCTTGAACAGTGTGCTGGCATTCATTGAGCTCCAAGGAAAATGGTCTTGCTGCCAAATGTAATTTTCCCAGCTGCCAGGAAGGCTTGGTAAGTCCAGAGTCCTGTGACCTTGGACAGAAATTAAACCTCTGCAGACACAAGGGTAGATTTCCACCAGAGAAAAGGTTGAAGAACAGAGGTAAGATAAAAGGATATCATGTTGACAGAAGCTGCTTTTGTGGGGCAAACAAAAGCAGAAAAGTAGTTTTTCAGAGTTTTGATTACTTGAATTGAAATAAGCTGCTAACTCAACAGCACTGGCAGCAGATGCCTAAGACACAAAAAGGTTCAGAGAATTTGAGAGAGTAAAACATAAAATGTAACTGCTCATTTTCTATTATTCATTGCAGAGGGCTGTTGATATGCCTTAGTGTAGGTAGTAAAGAGCCAACCAAAACCTGAAACTACAACACAAACCTATCTTCCCTACTCTTTCCTTTTTATATCTATCCTGGCCACATATGAATAGTATCACTGAATTGGATTATCCCATGCTTGCTTTATCTTCTTTGAAAACAAGAACTGACATCATCCATTAAACTATGTTTTTAAATGTGACCGGTCAAGTATCTAAAATTTCACAAGTTGTTTTTTTTTTCCAGTCCCAGCAATAATATATTATTAGCCACTGCAGCTGCAAGAAAGTAAATTTAAAAGGTAGATTTAGCCAAATATTTAAAATTTAAACCATTATATTGCAACATGTGTGCAGTTCCTCTAGTACCACATTTGTACACTGCATTATACTAATGTGCAATTAAACAGTCTCACAATAGAAAATCAGATAGGGCCTTTTGACCTGCAGTAATACCCCTCCTACACAAGACCAGTGAGCACTGTTGGTTTAAACTCCTATTATAGCAAGCATAGCAATGCTAGAAACAACAATCTGCAATTTTAGCTACAGAAGTCATATACCTTTATTTCTCACTTAGAAAATGTTTGCTATATACTAAATTGACTGTTTCTTAACTCTCCTTCATTTTCTCATTCTGAAACTGTTTACTGCTGTTTCACTGTGCCTCTCTTCTGCTTATCCAGCACTGTCAAATCTCTCTCCAGAGCAGCAATAATATATTGAAAAAGAGTGAATCAAGTCAATAGCCACACTCACTGCATTTATGACGCATCAAAGAGTTATAAGAGGAAAACGAAACTATGGAGGCAAACTGTTTCTTGATTTTAGCTCTATTTTTTTTTTTTTTTTTTTTTCTTTTTTTCCTTCATTTTTCTTCCTGGATTACATGTCCTCATCCACAGAAAATTTGGGAAAACTCTCTTGGGTTAGTAGGAGTTCTATGTGCTTAACTAACATCAAAGGTCTTCCCTAAAACTGTATATGATAGAAATGAATATAATTTATCACTGATCACCTTTAACTAACGTCAGCAACAAATAATGGAGAATATGCTGGACAAGCACTCAAAGGAAAATGTTTTGAAAGGAATTGAGGAACTAAATGCAATTCAAGCAGGAGAATGTTTTTCTTTCCCTAACTATTTTTTTTCTATTATTCTTAAATTCAGATTGTACTGTTTAACTTTCTCCTTTTAAAGGAGGAAATTATTCTTTCTGGTCCAAGATATTTTGCTGTGAACATATTCAAAATAAGTGAGTACAAGTTGACCAAGGACATGACTTCGTTGATTGTATAACTTTTAAATGCAATTAGTACCTCTATATCTACATTTGATATATTATCTATGCTTTTCCACCCCTAATTTATATGGAAAAAAGGAGTAAAATAAAACTAACAAACAAAAAAAAAAAAACAAAAACAACCAACCAACAAGCCATGAAGAGCCTCCTTCATCTGCAAACATCTTAAATACATACTCAAATCACTCAACTGACCTCAAACAGACACAGCCACTGTGACCAGATGATGTTAGTGGCTTGGTAGAGCCATCTACTGATTAAAGAGAAGAAAGGAATAATAGTAACTTATTTCTTTCATCACTGATTTCAGATTAGAAAAAAGGCAAATATAAAAGGAACCTGTCATTACTGAAAAAGGTAATTTTCAGTTTGAAATTTGTTAATTCCTGGTAAAGCAAATAAAAGTTCTGGACAGCTGAAGCATAACAATGGACCACATTTTAGACTAATACCTTAGTTCTTTTAAGTCTTCAGAGTCATTTATTTAGAAAAGGTACGTCTCACAGCTAAATTACTTGTTTACATGCTCTTAAGATTCACAAAATTTACAACATCACAAGCCTTCAGGTAAAACAGGAGATAGCCTGGTCTACTGCACTGAGTACTTTCTGACTGGTTATTCAAACTTTTAATATGAGTTTTCCATCTCTTGTGAAGTTAATGTTTTGGTTTTGACATAATTGAGCTCTTTTAAGAAGACAAAGTAATAATAAGCAATTAATAATGTGCACTATTGCACATTTTTAATGAACATAAAAATAAAAGTTGTGTATTTCAGAAGTTCGATTTGCTAGTAACACAAAACACTCATTTAGTTTTTTTTTTCTGGTGGGGTGGACTATTGCTGTAAGCTAGTATACACTGTGGGAAGATACAAATAAATACTACTTTGTGTTTCTAAAACCTTGTTCTCCATATTTTAACTCATTATTACTATTTAACAGGTAAGGGGAAGAAGTTCTCAAAGAAAAGAAGAAATAGGAAATAAAACATAAACAGAAATAATAAAACAAACTTAGATGAGAATTAGAAGTAAAGCACTATACAGTAGAGTCATCACACATAGGATTAACTTCATAACATTAATGCCAAAAGATGTGATTTTAAAATTACTGACAGAATATTAAACATAGAACTAGGAATGTAATATTGTGAACACAAACATCCATTAAATGCCTAGGAAATACCAAGAGTTACTATTTTTACAATAGTGTTACCTAGGTCAATAACAGCAGGTTTTTTGTCTGATTAAAAGCTTATTGTTTCATATATTTTGTTTCATATTTCAGTAAAGTGAAAGAAAAAGGCTGAGGAAAGAGTTCATGCTTGCTGTCACTAGGACTTGAGCACCCTATCTTGTACTAAGAAAGCAGATAGATACATTTTGGAAACTGTTTCTTGGCAACAGGAAGGAAAGTAGGTAACATTTCATTTTTCCTGCACTTTTTTTCTTTTTTTTTTTTTTAACTCCCATCATG
>VZRU01021348.1:6759-17421 GCA_013398155.1 Pedionomus torquatus | reverse complement strand
TTTTTCCGTCTCTTTTTTTTTTTTTTTTTTTTTTAATCCCCATCATGAAGCACGCAGATGGACAATTAAAGAGAGAATGAATTTTGGGCCCTGCAAGTTATTTCTCTTTTTCTGTAATTCTTCTTGGAAGTATTTTTCTGTTCAAGCTTCGATGAAATCAACAGGATTTAGGTACACTTTGCCCCATCTTTGAGTAACAGAACATTAATAGATATTAGGTTCTGAATCACACTGCTTACAGAAAACAGTGGATAACCACATGAGTTCACCAAATAGTTGGCAAGAAGGTCATTTTTGTGATCTGGACTTGCAAACCTCTGAAATTTTTAAAAGCAGGGAGAGATACAGTCAGTCTTGACTTGGAGTGCATCTCTCACGTACCTAGATAAGTTTTGTTTAATGATGTCCTTGCTGATGAAAGTTTTTGCGCTTTCTCAGCCTTTCAAGGCTAGAACTACCCAAGGTTATAGATTACTACAGAGGATACAAAGCTCCGAAGAAATTCAAAACTGATGACTTGTCTGTATTTAAAAAGCTGTCCTTTTATATATCTATTTGAAACACCATGTAACAAAACTTAAAATATTCTAACACTGTCATAGACCCTTATGGAGTTACAACTTAACTGAACACTGTTTGAACCAAAATTAGTGTAAGGGGTAGAGAAAATTCATAAAGATGACTATCAATTGAAATAGAAATACCTATTATTTTTAAATAATGTTTGGTAATTTCCATTTAAACTCCAGAGGAACTTAAGGTAATACTAGTTACTATTAGTTTTCTTAGTACACTTGATGAACATGCCCTATTTCTCATTTTCTGAGCATTAATAAATATTGGATTGAAGCACTGTTCTGAGGTACTTCAACTATACACATTCAGGTATGCAGATTAATATACATTTTATGAACGGTGTGAGATGATATACAGCTTACAGAACATATTAAAAATACAGTATGTTCAATAACAAAAGGGTATAGATCTTAATCATCTGCAAGGACAAAATCCCTTTGAATACATAGTCATATCTTTTACAGACATATAGACAAAAACTCATCTGGAGTTCACAGTAGCATCTGCTTTTCACTAGCTAGTATCTTGTGTATTCCTCTGCTCTAAGCTATGCATCCAGTACCTGAAAAACATGTTAGAACACAGAAAATGGGTACTTCCAGGGTGATATGTTAAGTACAAAACACATTTCCAATCATTTCCCCTTCTAGCTTTCAGGACATAAACAGCCATATAACAACATTACTTGGTATCTTTATTACAATTATATAAAATTAAATACAAATAATTATTTTAACTGATAGTTCAGAAATTAAATACCCAGTTATTAGCTTAAAAAAACTACTGTATTACACTGTAATAACACTGTATTAAGAATAAGTGTGAGGATCTCTCAGTAGATGAATTAAACTTTTTAAAATTTAAATGCAGTGGCCCTCCATTCATCTGGCAGACAGTGAAGCTGTTGAGATATTCAGAAACCTAAGGGAAATGATAGTTTAGTGAATAAATTTTGCCAGTAAAGCTAACTTTTAATAATAGGAAGATAATACTACATCTACTGATGTAGCTAATCTTCAGCTGGTGGGCACAACTGGTGTTTCTTTTTTTATATACTCAATTTAATCCCAGACCTCCTGATGCAACACAAATCTAATAGCTGCATCTATCATCTTCCAGGAGACAAAAAAAAATATAATGTATTTAAGAGTACATTATTGAGATGAACATCCAGCTGTTACTTCACCTATTGGCTTATTTCAATGCTAGCTCTGTAATGTATAACTCAGAAATGTTTTTCCTGCTCTTCTGCTCAAAGACAGACATTTTGTTAGCCTGAATTAGGAAATTTAATGATGCCACGTGCTCAAATACTTCATCGTCATTTGGTGCTATAGGAAAGCCTGTTGTTTGTCCTCACACTCTTCAGGCAAGTGTAACTTTCTCTCTAGTTAACAAATTTTAGCTTGCATTAAACCTTATCAGTAAACATGGCAGTACTGCAAAATCAGCAATTAAAGCTTCAATAGCTTCCACCAATTAGAGCTGCTGTGTGCCAAGAGCTGTAGCAGAGACAGATTGTGTGCCAGGTCTACTAACTCATTCTTTTTGCAGTGGAACAGTTAAGTGCTGCTTTTCTGGCCACATTAAGGGAGATATAGTTGTTTTACAGTGACATACGCCTCTGCCTTAAAAAACAAAACCAACCCCCCATGCAGGCTGTGAATTTTTCATTTGGGAGCTTTCACATTTATACCAAAGTGATTACTATCTCTGCAAGTGAAGTGCAACCTAAGCACTGCTATACCTGTTGCTGCATAAGCAGCACTCCTCTGACTGATTTCAGCTTTGAACCATCTAAACTAAACTGGTTTTCCACCTTTGTTAGTGTCTTCCCTGATTCCAAGAAAACTGTCTAATACAAGTGAATAAAGCCTCCACCAGAACACATTGGTGATTGTTTCTTCATCAGTTCAGGGGAAAAGGGATCTGTTACAATCAAGCTTTAGAAATCTATTTGCATAGACATGATAGGTAGAAATGGATGATCAGTTTAGATGAAGAGACACCTTTCAGTGAAAAAAAATAACATGAGACTTTGAAGGATAGTTTTAACATTTCAGATCTTAAGAGTTTAAGCTCTTTCAGGCAGGGACCATGACATTGTTAGGCATTTCTATGCTCCCCAGCACAGTTTGACAATGATTAATTTGTACTGCAGCACTAGAAATCATGAACAATTATAAGCTGTGGTCTTCCAAAGTGCTGCATATCTTCAGCATCTTTTTAATTTAAATGCAGATAAAGAGGCAGGCCTACAAGAAGCTTTATTAATAAAGTCAGACTTCCTCCAGCAAGAGAATACACATTTAAGTCTAAATGTTAGAAAATGTCATTCACTGCATCTGTCAGGATAACTAGAATGCAATATTAACAGCAATTCACATAGCAGAGTGCATTTAATATGATCATTAATATTTCAGGGTGATTTTGAAACAGAAGAAATAAGGAGAAACAAAGATGCATATGTAACAAAATTTATATTTCATGAACCTTAATTGCTGTAACTAGGGCACAGGGAGTAAAGTCCTATGCCTAGGGCATCTGCTCCTGAGGACAAAATATTCTAAAAGTATTTTAATTTCTGGTTTCAGAAATTAAGGGTTTTTTAACTCTCCTGATTCTGAAGAAAAGCTAAACATGAAATCTGAACAAAACCCATTTACATGGGATGCACTCCAAAAATTCCTGATTTATCTAGGAAAAGAATTTTGAAAATGAGGAATTGCTCTATTCAGCTTAGTTTTTAATAGCATTTTCTACGATTGATTGAACTTTACTTTACAAAACTCCCACAACAAAGGACTGAATAAAAAACAATCAAAATTTTCACTGCTATGGTGAACCCTGTGGCCGGTGCAGACACATGCTTTCAGAGATATTTGCACAATCAAGGGCAAATTTGGACCTCCTTAATGGAGGGCCTTTGTCTGTATTTGTACGTAAATTCATTGCATTTTGTTAAAAAATGAACAAACATACTAAAAAAATAAGAATCTCCTGATAATTATGTATTGCTAATTGAGTTTCTTCTGTTTTCACTATTTCATGAGCACCCCAAGAGCTAAGCAGGCAGCTAGGCTTTGCTTAATAGGTATCTAAAGCTGACTTCAAAGGGTAGCACGTAGCATTTCCCACTTTAATCTCCTGGTTTAACTTAGTTCACCTATTGTACATTGAACTCAGCCATGAACATCAGCAAGAGCACAGCTGTGGCACTACCATGGGTTAGCTCAGGTCAACAAAAATCAGTATAATTTACAACTTTTTACATTTTCTTAGACCAAAAGGCCTGATATAACCAAAGGAAGTTGTATTTCTTCATATGCTTTTCTACTGACAAGTAGGCATTTGACCCATTATCTCAACCCTTTATAATTAGTACAAGTAAATCAACTAGGTATATTAGGAAGTGTATTATCTCAACCCTTTATAATTAGTACAAGTAAATCAACTAGGTATATTAGGAAGTGTATCTGTTTCCTTAAATGAGAACAGGTATTTACTCTTTCTAGTAGTTCCCAGATTACAGAAGGGAAAAATGTTAATTTTGCTACCAGAAGATAAATAATTGATCTACATGTGGACCTAGGAAATATTTTAGGTAAAACAGAGTTGGGGAATAAAAAGAAAAAAGGATTCTAAAGAAGCAAACAACAGGCATCACCTCATTACAATATTAAACTAATTTTTGTTCAGATTGCAAGATTGCAGCAGAGCAAAGATTCACCCAGAGTTTTTGATTTTAGGAGAAATAGCTGTAACCTACAGAATCACATTATACAAAAGCAGATGAGAAAAGAAATAAAGAGATCACTGGGAAAAATTATTTTCTGACATCAAGAGTTCTGAAAAAATACACCTCCAAAATCATCTTGAAATGTATTTAACCTCTGGGTTCTCTTAGGACATGAACTGCATTATGATATGATCATGTCAAAATAGCTTGTTGAAATCATGTCAAAAATATTTTAAAGACCATAAAACACACACATTTACTTTTCTATTTTCTCCTTCAGTTCAAGAAGTCCCAAAGCAATACATCTAAACACTGTAGGTATATTATCCTATAAAAGCTGTTAGAGTAACATTTATCCTCAAATAAGTACAGCATGAGATCCACCAGTATAAATTTTCCCCTCATTCCCCATAACTCTCATCTAACTCCATACAATGGCTTCTCCACAGATTCCTCCCTATGTCTCATTGGGTGGTTTCAGTTTCTGAAGCACCTCAGACACCCAACTCTGATGGTTCAACCAATATTCTCCACTGGCTGCTAAGCTGTTATCATCAGCTACAACTCCCTTTCATGATTTCTAAGTATTGTCTTCATACCAAATTATTAGAAAGTGTTTGGAAACAATCATCTCTAACAATCCTATAACAGGCATTCAGAATTCAGACCTAATTCTTCAACATAACTGGAATCTTCTGAAATGGTTGTCACCCAGCAATATCATGTTTGGCTTCTGTGTCTTGGGCAACTCCTGTAGCATGCAATGGCTTAGAAATAGAGCCTTTGCATTTACATATTTAGTCCACCTTTAAAATAACTCCAATCTTCTCCTTTACTAAGAACTCTGGGACCATAAAAATATTTGAATTCCTGTTTTTCCTGCAGTGACATCACAAAAGAACAGTCTGCTTCCTTTCTTTTGCTCTTTAGTTCTTCTGCTATATTTTTAACTTAGATATTTAATATGCCTCATGCTGTTTTCGGGAATAACTATTGTGAGATATTCTGTTCCAACAGGCGAAGATAGATCTTAGAATTTGTTACTCTGCTTTTTGTACATATCACTTCCATAAGTTCACACTAGTTAAAATTAACATGCAAATGTAGATTTATTGCTTAGTAACTTTTTACCTGTTGCACAGCCTTTCCTGCAAAAACATTTGATCTTATGACTTGCCAGAAGAAATAAAAAAGTATCTAATGCAAATAGTGAGATCTTATGAAAGGAATGATTACATACACCAGAAACAGCTGATCTAGTTCACCTATATGTCCATATTTACAGCAAAAAGTAGGATATTTGCCTATTTTTAACATTTCCCTTTCACTTACTCTTCTTTTGCATGGGTCTATATTAGAATTATCATTATTAAAAAACAAACAAACTAAAACTCAGGATTATTCAATCACTGGAAAAACATAACACGATTAAGGAACCAAGTTTCATTAAACACATTACTACCCAAGTGTGTTGACACTGCATAAGCTTAAGAGTATATCCAACCAAATCAAACACACATCATCTTAGGAAAGATGGCCCTGTATCCTTTAAAATTTCTGCTACCAAAGAGAATAAAACCCTTTCAGTGATTTCAAATGGCTGCAAATAAAGGTGTCTGGTTTTTAAATTTTTATTTATTTATTTATTAAAGGAAAACCAGCACCTGACAATACTGACTGTTACAGTGACTTTTCTGGAAATCCTTATGCTAGCATTACTATTCTGGACAAACCATAATTTGATTAACTACTTTTCTTAACCTCATGTTTCTTTTCAGTAAACGCTTCCATAGTTACTTTTTCATCTCACATATTGTACAGGTAGATTTCCTCAAGAGACAATGTATTTTGTCACCTCTAGATTCTGCAAGCAGACTCAAATTGATGCGTGTAACAGCAGCTTCGCAACCTTAGAGGGTTATAAGGGAAATATGTTTATTCAGCGCTGGACACTCACAGGATCACTTCCAAAGGTGTGTGCGCCAAGCACAGTCATTTTCTGCGGTTATATGTCCTAAATATTACACATTCATGTCATTACATAATATGCCTATAGATATTCAGTAGCTATCCCCACTTCGTATTAAAATTAGCTCTCCTTCTCTCTGCGTCTGCGTTGTGCTTCTTGGTAGCGGTCATTTAGGGTCTCAGGGATGGAGTCAGTGGTCTTCCTCACCGTAAACTTTTCACCCCTGGTGTCTTGTGTAAGCTCAGCTCATCCCTGGAGCTCATCCAGGCCTCAGGTCTGGTTTCAGTGAGTTTCGTGGCCTTGGCTTCTGTTTTGCTCCCGTTCTGCTCATAGGGGTTAGCTCTTTGAGATAAGCAAACATCCGGAAGTTTTAAAACTAGACAAAACTATTCTAAGGTTTCACACCCTATCTATAACAGAAAAACTACTAAACCCTGTATCAAAATGATTCATCCTACAATCTGCACAAAGTCCCACAGACCTTTCTTTATAGGAACAGACAAAAGCTCCTCGTGCTGAGCTCCAAGATGGGTAAAATGTACAACTTAAGGCTAGGTATTAGTGGTACTTCCTCAGAAAGCTTCACATACACCTAGAGGGTAAAAGTTTTCTAAATTGTTTTTTGGGAGAATATAAAATTTGCAGACAAGAAAACTCTAACACCTCCTCAAAATTTTACCAGTGATTCACTGCATTAGAAAAGGAAAAAGACATTTTAGTAACACTGATAACCCTTTTTCAACCTTGAAATAAGACTGCTTTATTGTGTGAAATGCATTTGACAAACCTAATTTCTGCACATCTGGAGACAGACATTTACATCCACAATTACAGACCAATAACCATTGCATTTACAAAATTGTCTCATGGACCATATCTAGCTTTCAGAATTGTTCTGCCATTGAAGATGTGAATAATTGTACCTTTAACATTTTCAATATCTACTTTTAATAGTGAAACCTCTCCAGACTTCAGATTTTGTGCTACAAGTCTATCCCAAATAAGACAATAGTTATCAAAGTCATCAGCTTCTGATTTCTTGCCTTCCTGTGACACCTGCTTCTAAGATGAAAGTTGATGAGCAATCATTTCTATCAGTACAACTGGGGTGGGGCAGAGCAAAAGATTTACTTTCATTACCTACAAAAAGTTAAAAGTAACTCAGATAACTGAGCCAATCTTGACTCTGAAAATACATACTTCACAGAATTCAATGAAATGCATTTTCAAGCCAAAACCAGTAGTTTTCACACAACAATGAAATAAGGAGTGACCCTGCCTGAGCAGAAGGGCTAGACCAGGTGACCTCCAGACATTCCTTCCAACCACAACCTACATATCTAAAATAAGATTTTTTTTTTCAAGTGTTTATAGTTGAAGCTGATAAAATAAAGAAGTAGAGGAAGAAAAGAGATTACATTCATTTTATAGACAGAAAACTTCAGTTTAGAAAGCCTATTTCCCATTTACACTAACAGCATTCTTCACTATGCTGGCAGTATAAGGGGCCTTGACACAACTTTAAATGTAATTTATGTAGAGTACACTAGGCTTATTATAATTAAGAATAAGTCCAGAACGAATCAAAGATCAACAATTAAATCTCTGAAGAAGACTAAAAAAAAAAAAAAAAATTCAGCACAATGTCTTTCATTTTACTATCCTTCTTGTTACAACTATAAAAAAATAAACTTCTAGTTTTGTTGTTAATTTGTTGATATTCTTTTATATAGATGCACATACACTTATATATACACACATATATATGTTTTTCTCCCAAAAGGCAAGAACCCCAGCATATATTTCTCCTCACTCACAAAAACTCTTTCTTTGTGTATTTGCATGTCTGTAAGTCTCACTCTTTTTAGGACTGTTGCTAACAGTATACCTGGATGGAGTTCAAAAAAACTGTAACTTTGAGAACAATAATACTAAGCATCAAATACCTCTTTGATACTCAAAAATTAAAAAATTTGTTCCCAGATATGAAACTTAAGCCATCCCAGGTGAAGAATCTCAATCTCTCCCAGACAGTAGTAAACACCATGCAACTTAGAAGAAAGAATCGCTAATACAACTAGACAACATAACTAACATAGTATTTGGTCTTTCATAATCAATGTAGAAACTGACATTCATTAAGAATGCTATCATGTGAGAAGCTGAGAACCTGCCACAGGAGTCAGATCTGAACATGTTTAGCAACTGAAAGGATCATGCACCAAACAGCTATAACTTGCTTTCACTGAGCCAAAAATTCCCTGTACTTTTTCTGTTCTTGTATGGAAACTCTACATCCTGCTTAGGTATTCACAGGAAAATACAGTTTCAAGAAGAAAAATAATTACCATGCACTACTGTTCTACCTGCATCAACAAAAATTACTTTCATCAGCAAAACAATTTTACTTTTAAGTACCTTATTATTATCATAGTAATCTAGCGATTAATAATTTAGTACATCAACCTTCAGTTAAAATGGAAGTTTTCTCCATCCTTAGGTAAGCATTTTCTCATCACGTTTGAACACATTCACTGCATCAGGTAAATACTTTATCAGAGACTGCATTCTCTACAAATAGTCAGATAAATGAAAACAAAACCTAAAAGCAATTACTATAAGGATAAATTACATTCATCATAATAATGCTGAAAGGACAACCACAAATGTGATCTCCTCTTTCTAGGCACTGTACAAAACAATAATTACGACTGCTCCTTCAGAAAACCATTTTTATTATTATTTTGTATGACTTCACATATTCTTTACTCCTTGCTGGAAAAGAAAATGTTTGTGTGAGAAAGAGAATATAGCAATTCACTCTGAGGACAGAAAACATGGGAGCAACTGCATCTAAAAAAAAAAATATCCCAAGAAACAAAGTATTAGAAGCATCATGAGCTTCCTGCTCAAATATGGCCTTAACTTCACTCTACTGCAGTGAAAAACTTTTGGTATTGAACTTTGCTATTAAATCTTTTTGCAGGTAGGTTAAGCATGCTGAAGAGTCTCTCCTTCGGTTGGCAGATAACACATAACTTTTCCTCAGATCTAGTCAATGTCATGTGTTTCTAATTCCTCACTGACACATTAATGAATACAACTTTTCCAAAGTTCAGTCCAGATAAGCTGGAGACGATGAGGGCCAGCTTGGCATCTTAACAACAGAGGGAAAAAAGATCAATCTTTTAAAAGATTTATGCACTTTCATTAATTATCTTCCTAATTTATGTGCATCTGAAGTGAACAGTAATTCCTCTGAAGCTCCAGTTGCATGGTCTTGTAGCCTCTCAGTTTGATGGCAGTGTAACACTTCACACATTAGAATTGTTAACAAGATGCAAAATTATTTCATGGTGAAGTTCACAGAAAGGAAGTATGTTTCACCAGTACCTTACTGATTGCATTTCCCCCCCTTAACTTCTAACTAGAATTCAATATTGACATTCATCTTCAAAACTCTCCACAGTTTTAGTCCCAGCTTCCTGAACAAGACTCTGCCTGTCCCAGTCAGAAAGAGTACACCTGGAGTCAGCAAACCTGATTGTCAAACCAGTTGAAAAAAACTTCAATATTTAGCAATCGCTTGACTTTTACCAGGTTCTTAGCTCTAGTGGTTTCCTAGCTGCACTAAACAATCATGCAAATTTTCTTCTCAGCCATGATGCCTGAGTATATACTATGAATAGTAAAAAAAAAAAGTAAATATATATATATTTTATCTATATATATATAAAGTATTTATGTAACAAGAAAGTGTTAAGATACAGTTATAGCAAACACTACTCTTCCTCACTACAAGTTTGCGATTTTTTCCTACTGCATACAAACTTTCTTCAGAAGACTGAAAGATTTCCATCTTTATCTTTGTTGACCTCACTAAAGAAATTTCAGTGTTTTTTTTCTTTTTAGAGTTCAACTAAGTGTTCTGTCTGGAAAACAGGTTTGAACAAAGTGATGATTAATTACAATTATATGCCGGTATCTTTTTGATTCTTAGAGCTGCATTGCTAGTTGAAGAGACTAAAAACATAAAATGCATCAAAACATTTATACTTATTATTTTAAATATAGCAGATTTAATAGTGAAAGTATCCACATTTTGGTTTATAATACATTATTAAAGAACAATGAGGGATGTAAATTCATCTCCAACAAAGGGAATATTTTATATTACTTGCTATGACTGCACACAAGTATATAAGTATATTAACTATATCATGATGTTTGTGAAAAGCTGTTCAACTAGCAGATCTTTTACAAAAGCTAAATTAAAAGAAACTTTCCAGGGTAATGTAGACCCTAATTCCTTTAATTTAAAAAAAAAAAAAAAAAAAAAAAAAAAAAAAAATTAAAAGGTTTTTTTTTTAAAAATTTT
>VZRU01021345.1:377518-398696 GCA_013398155.1 Pedionomus torquatus | reverse complement strand
TTTTTTTTTTTTTTAGGTAAGGAAAGGCAGGATTGTAATGTGCCTTTACATGGCAATGAGTCATCCTGCCCAACCCGCGTGACCACAGTGCTCTTGCAGTCATGTGAAAGACTGACACAACTATATGGCACTGCAGGAAGAGCTGAAAGAAAAATTATGATTCAGAAAAGAACTGCCCTAGGGTAAGGAAGAGCCTGGACCTTTTGGTTTGTTGGTTGTTGGTTTGTTTTTTTTCAGGATATGCCTTATTGCTGCAAGCCTTTGGACTGCTTCATCTCTATTGGCAAACATACTTGAGGGGTTCCCCTCTGAATTCCCCAGGATGGCTGCCACCACGTGACAGCACCATGGGACAGCACTAATGGGGAAAGGGCCTGGGGGAGGTATTGTCATCTCCCTGCCTCCCAGTAAAGA
Source organism: Pedionomus torquatus (assembly GCA_013398155.1). NCBI lineage: Eukaryota > Metazoa > Chordata > Aves > Charadriiformes > Pedionomidae > Pedionomus > Pedionomus torquatus. The sequence continues at coordinate 398,282 of VZRU01021345.1, read as the reverse complement.
GGTGCCTCCTCATTCTCTTTGCATTTCCTGCCTTATCAAAGTCGTCATCTCCTTCCAAATCACTGAGGGCCGCACGGTCTGTAACACTGCCAAAGGCAGCGTGCTTGCTGCCTCCCTCACGTTCCAAAGAGCCAGAGTTGGTGGCAGTACCACGTGGCCATCAGACCCAGCTGCTTTGGACAGGCAGCACGGAGAGGTAACTGTGCCACTTAGGTGTCCAACTTGAGTTTCACAGGGCAATATTTAGTACTCCGTTTTATGGCTGCTGCATTTTATTCCTCCTCACAGGGAGAACTCCCACCTCTACTGTTTGTTCCTCTTTTCTCTCTTTTTCTCTTTGAGGAAAGGCTATGAGTAGGTCATGCCTTTTTAAATCCTAATGCAAAAAAATAGATTTCAACTGTCACTTAAACAAAGCTACAAAAGAAGAAGGTATAGTAACAGCTTCAGGCCCCGCAGGAGAAGATTGACAACAGGTTGAAGGATGAGCACACTGTGACCATTGTACTATACTGGGCGTTTTATTATCATTATTTGAGGATTTACAACAGCTGACTATGATTCTTTTTGTCCTTTCTGGTATGTGCCCTGTTGGCCATGGAAATCTGTTTTGTTTGTCTTTGATGCTGGTTATATTTAGACTTCAGAGCTGGTATGCTCAAGATGTGGCCCAATCCCAAAGCCACCAGCTATCTACGCTGGAGCTGGGACAGGCTACCTGCTTGATGGTCTCTGCATCCATCAGCCTTTGCACCCATATGCAGGTATTGATGCCTGCACTGCCCTGGCAGGGAGTCAGGATATGGCCAGGATACACATGCGGACCAAGGAGATGGGATGTGTCTCTGGGTCCTGCGGGTTAGGCATAGCCAGAGTCTACCCGTGAGGGAAATGGGATCCAACGTTATGTTCTTATCTGCGCGCTGTCTGTCGTATGACAGTTCCTTCAGAGCCTGCCATTCAGTGAACTTGAATTCATAGATCATCTTCAGGAATCTATTTAACCTGAAATGTAGTTAAACAAAAGCTAATTGAAAGTGAATGACCATGTAAGTGGTAGGCAGACACTTGAGAAATGCCCTTTAGAAGCTGCAAGATATTTTCCAAGGTCTCTTTGGGATCTTGTGTCTGCATCAGCTGATGAAAATACTGTCTGTATTTCTGTAGCCACAGGTGATTAGGAATTGCTCCCACAGCGTAATTTAAACTTACTAGGCTTCTCCTTGGACACGGTCAAGGGAGAGCAGAGAGAGACCCTTGCATGTTTGATTTTATATACCTGAACAAGGTGTGCTTCATTTGTGCTTTGTCAGTGCTGCAAAACTTGGGTCCATATGGAAAGTGAAAGTTACGCTCACTGTGTGGCCGGGTTCAACTTGGCTGTTTCCAGAATTGTAAAAGGCAGCAGCCCCTCTGTTACATCGAGCTCTGGGTAGGCACAGACTTTTGGGGACAAAGAACAGGAGCCTCCAAATGATGCAAATGGCCTAGAGTCCAGCAATATTAAAAGGTTTGTTTAAATTTTGTCACAACCCTGCCACTATCTTTTTACCATAATTAATATCAAATTAAAGTTTCTGTTTGTTCTGGGATCAGCTATTACTTAGCTTACCTTGCAGCAGAACATACTAAGGCCTCATTCATTCACATTATAACTTCTGTATTACTAGCCAGTTGGAAAATGATGACAGATTTGCATCCTGTTCTGCTCCATTTAGGAGCTGATGTTCACTGGCTTGCAATAACCGTATATTTGCATAGTGCCTTTAACTCCCAAAATATTTTAGTTTTACATGACTTATGGGTGGTCATTTCTATCAGCCTTGAAGTGCAATGACTTCAGGGTTGGAATGTGGCAGCCAGTTACCAGCACACACTATATAATAGTGTATTGTGTGAGTATCCTATCCACACAAATCTGCAACTGAAATCTAAGCAGGCAGGTATTTGATTCAGAAACCAGGCTAACCTCTCTAAGCCTCGCTCTTGCTACCATATCTTCAATACCCATAAAAAAGCAAGCCCCGAGTTCACCTCTCTTTTGGAGAACAGTCTTCCCTCCAGCATTGTGGCCGAGTAGGGCTTTGCTGCAACAGACTCTCTGAGGCTCCTGCTGAGCCCCCCAGCAACCACCTCTGAGCATCTGACCCTCTGAGGTGCCGCTGAGCCTCTTTGTCCCAAATTGAGCGTGTCCTTGCACAATGGGGATACAGCTGTCTGCCAGCCAGAGTTAATGAGCGTAGAGGGTAGGCCTTCAGTTGCGGGTTTTTCAGACATATTTCTCAAAGAACTTTGCAGAAAAAGGAGGTATCCCGCTCCTCATTTGATACAGGAGGGGGTTGGAAGCTAAAATGAAAAGTAACTCATTGAAGATTACAAAACAGGTAATCGAGAGAGCTCAGAATCAAGCTTAGCTCCCTACCCCCACAGCCCTCTACCACTTTGTTAAGACACCAGCACAATTTAGAATCCACTTTTTAACTTTCATGGTACAGAGGCAGTTCTGCTAGAGTTTTCTGTTTGACTTCCTTTGGCTTTGCATCAAACCAAACTGGCTGTGCTCTTATTTTATCCTTACTGCCACCCTAAGGAGGTTCTTTTACGTGTGGGCGCCATAGAAATTAAGTTTTAAGCTAGAGTTTAGAGGGATCAAATTTTTGCATACAAAACTCCCAGAAAGTCAAGACAACTGAAATCCAGGTCTTATAAAAAAGGACAGGGGGGAGGAAAGAAATCCAGTGGTCACTTCTCTCCTATCACTGTACGGTCCCCGTCCAATACGAAGTACTGGCTCCAACCAGGCTGCCAGAGGTCCAGAGTGCTGGGACAAAAGGCCAAAAATCATCTTTTTTCCATCCAGGCAAAATTTTAGGTGGACATGTCCAGGGACACCCAGATGAATAGTAGCCCTAACAATGCCAACTTTTCCACTCCCAACGTTGTTTACACCCACAAAATTATTTGTGGTGGCAAACTACAATGAGAACTGCGACTCCTTTAAATGTGTGGTCTTTATCAGGAAGGCCAAATGAAATCATTTGGAATTATTAGACGCATTAACAATGCCTGGGGGTGTCATATACAAATAGCTGACACCTTTAAGCACTGGCGCAATAAGGACGGACAAGAACATGAGGTGAGGGTGGTGGGAGGAAAGGTCATTTTCAGATGTATCCAAGGTAGAGTAAGTTTTATTACTGGGCTAGAAACGTGTAGTATCCCAGGAGTGAATAGCTCACACATTTGATCCGATCTTGGGCTCAGTCCAGCTCTCACTGAAGTTTAATGGGAGTTGGATCAGACCATTGCACTCACATTTTTTCCATGCATGGAAAACTATTTCCGTTACTTTGAATTACAATACCACTGGCTTTGGATTTTATATAATAAAATAAATCTAGGCCACTATTTATATTCCAAGAAACTGCATTCTGGGATGCCAGCAAATATATTGCCTGTTGGATTAAAAAAAATAAAATAAAAACTGGACACATTGGTTTAAAAAAATAACAGCTCCTAATTATTAAACATAATTTTTCTTCCTTGTGCTTTTCTGGAGTCCTCAAATATGTGAAGTATGAAAGGTACATATAAATTCCTCTCTGGTGGTTGAAATGGTGGAATCTGTAAAACTGCAATGCTTTATAAGAAACAGAGGTTTAATAGAAGAATAATAATCTTCACGGCTGGCTCTTGGCTTATTGGCATATTTTGCGCATTTTAAAATCTACAGTAAAAAAAAACAACAACCCCCAAAACGCTGTTGAAATGTCAGTGACAAAGAGGATGTATATTAGCAAACCCCTGTATTTCGGGGACTGGCTTTTCCCGATTGTTCTGACTGCAAATGAACTCTGCAGACGCTGAGAGGCACAGGAAACGTCTTGTGCTAGAAACAGCATTTGTTCCCTGCTTTATGAATTGGATTCTACTAAAATTCCAGTGTGGTAAGACTGATTAGCAGACTTTGGTAATGCCTTCTGCCCTAGTACAATTTTATTATACTCTTTAATTTTATTATACTCTTTTTATTAAACACAGAAAAGACTTTCATCGGTGAATGTACGCCCACATTCTGTGAGCAAACCTATCTGTGGTTAGCAGATTTGACGGTGAAGAGCAAGGCCCCTGGAGTCTGAAATACAGAGCAGCAAATTAAGACACCCCACCAAAATAAAACAAACCCACGCATATACACAAGCAACAGAGGGAAAGAAACGTCATTGAGGGGTGTTTAATGTTAAAGAGAAACTATACATCTGGGATGGTGGTGAGGAGGATTTAATAGAGCTGAAAAAGGTGACCACCTGCATCCACTTCAGAGGAAAACCAGCAGCAGCATGAGGAGTGTTTATGCAGTCATGTGCGCGCGTGTGCCTGCAATGCTTCTTTCTACTGACAAAATATGAAGTATTTCGCCTTTGCGAATATCCCTGGGCACCGGCAGCTTCTCCTCTATACTGACAAATTTTCAGCATGGGATTAGAAGGAAAAAAAAATAATCTCCCTTATCCCTGTAATCCGAGCTGAACAGATTTCCCCTTTGCCCGGCCGGTAGAGAAGAGCAAGGTGCTGGCTTTGTGGGGACTCCCAGGCTACACGCTGGTCAGCCACAGGTTACACCTTCCTTCCTCACAACAGCAGGTTGTAAACCTTCCTCTGCCACGTTGTGGTCTGTGCAGCGTCCAGGAACGGTTTTACAGGACTCTGGATTTTAAGCCATATTACTGCAGAGGAGCCTCAGCTAACTTTCCCTCCAGCGTGACAAAGACCTTTAGAGAGATCAAGAATTGGTTTCCAGATTCTCCAGTGGGTTTAGTGGGGTGGCAGGGTTCGAAACACAAGATCGTTAGGACTCACCCACATCTGTCTGTAATTTCAAATGTGCGATAACTAGGCAAAATGCTGAGGTTTACCAATGAGAGAGCAGAAAGAAGCCACTCTTCTCGCTGGCTTTGTTTCTGTAACGAAATAGTATGTGCTTGTGTGCCGGGGCAGGGGGGAGTTCCCTTTGTCAGCACCTCCTCAGCCTCTTCACCCTGACTGAAACATCCAAGGGGAGACGCACCCAAAGACAAACTCCCCGGCAGAACTGCAGGAATGGCAAACCAGCCAGCCTGATGGGGGAAATTTCAAAACCAAAATGTCTCTTANATCTCTGTGCACTTTTTACACTTGACATAACAGCACCAATGGAACTTGCAGTGGCAGCGCTCCACCTGGACGCTCTTGAACTGGTCGTAACCCCGGCCGCAGCACATCAGCTCACACCCATCCATGCCCTCGGAGGTCTTGTTGCACAGGCGGCCCTGCGTGCCCAGCGAGCCAGTGGTCTCGTTGCGCAGGCAATAGTCCGGGCTGGGGTCGACGTAGACCAGGTCCTCTTGCGTCGGCATGTTGAAACGGTTGTTCACCAGCTCCAGCTTGCCTTTGCGGCTGATCCTCATGGCAGCGGCGCTGTCGTACTTCTCCTTCAGCAGGTCGCCCACCTTGCGGAAGTCGGCCAGCTGCAGCCAGCAGGTCTTGAGGCTGCAGGAGCCCGACACGCCGTGGCACTTGCAGGCCACGTCCGCCAGCTTGTATACGGCCTGCGGGAAAAGGAATGCAATCAGGCAGAGCTGCAATTATTCTTGCTGCACTGGCAGCTGGCTTAATTACAACGAATTCATCGCATTTCCGTAAGCGCTTTGATTATCCCCCAATTTCTCTTGTGTCACCCTTCAGAATAGACAAAAGTCTCCCTTTCTCCTGTTGTAGCTGCTACATTCTCATTCCCTAAGTATTTCTATTCCTGGTCACACTGCCACTTCCCCATCTCACCTTCTTTTCCTCCACCAGATTTCTGACTTGACGGCTGGGTCAGGAGTAGGAAAGACGCAGGGGAACAGTCCTGACTCTGTGGGCTCTGGAAATTCCCCCAGTCTCAGGGACCAAGGTGTAGTCCACGTTTTTCCCTTCAGAGCTGTGATGAGGGAACACCTGGGGCCCTTCCCATTTCCTACCACCCGCACCAGGAACCGAGGCTATCATTTGCAGGGATACATCTGCATCCTTTTGAAATAAATCCACGGGCCCGCACCCTTTCCCTCCACCTCTGCCAAGAGGAGCTCGTTCAGGGGCAGTGTCCCGAAGAGGGCATGTCTCTGCAGAGAGGAGCAAGCAGGGGCTGCTGGTGGTGAGAACGATAACCACCTCTGCACCCTAACTGCCAACCTGCGCCATCTTCTGTCCAGATACTTCCCTACATGAACAGGACTGTGGCCAGGCAGAAGAGCCTACATTTTAAACAGCAAAGGCAAGCTTTTGGGGCTGTCTTTTCTGAGGAAACCGGTTGTTACTCTCCTCCTCCCCGCACCAGCTGGGAGGAGAAATATTGACAAATATTCTAGAACAACAAAGCTCAAAGCCGAGGAAAATCAACTGAAATGCAGGTGGGGTTTGTACTTTCCAGGAATTTTAGAGACAGGTACAAAACTGCCAGTTCTGTGGGATCCCGTCAGCACTCGCAGGCACTGCTAGAGTTTGCAGAGTGAAGAGCTGGCATCCCCATGCCACCGCAGCTAGATTGTCTTATAGCAGTGTATCTCCCTCCAGCCCTTGCTCCTCAAGCTCTCAGCATCAGGCTCACATCTGCTCTCCCACTGACCATCCTGCACACTCGCAGGGCAGTGCCTCTGCCAGATCCCCCCTGCCAAGCAGAGCTGTTTGGCATTAGCTGCAAAATTACCACCAGTCGTATCTGGTGGGAGAGATCAAGGAACATGAGAAAAAAATAGCATGTTATGAAAGAGATGGCAATGTCTTCTCACCAGGCTTTCTGCTGAAGAAAACAGCCAAACACTGAGGTTTCTTTTCTGTCTCACTCACCAACACAGAAGGAAAGCTTCTCAGCTCTCTGCATTTGCTTGCCAAGGAGTAGGTGATTGAGGCAGTTGAGTGTACCACAAGCAAAACCTTCTGCCTACGACTACATTCTGAACCAGCAGCGAGAGGTCAGAGTTCTCCTACAACAACTGGTTGCTCCTGCTCTAACTAACATCTAGTGCTTTTGACAGCTAGTGAAGATTCAATTTGGCTTAATGGCTAAATCACATGGAGGCCAATCCAGCTCCCAAGAAAGTCAATGGAGTGAGTCCTTAAAACAGAGAAGCTTTAGTTCTGCTCCTCGGAGCTCAATTTACTGAGGCAATCCCTCACGGTGCAATGTAACAGCTACAGGCTGGGAGTTAAGCACTTGTCTTGGATCAAACTACAACTGCAGAGGACCAACCACACCGTTACTTCAGGATTCCTGCTGTACTATAAAGCAGACAGAGCTACAGCTGAATTTCCTGAGCCCCAGACACTTACTATATCCTCACTGCATTGTCACCCTGCTTGTTATAAGCTTGTGTTAGCACTTTTTGGTTATGGTTCTGTCAAATCCCAGGCCACTCGTGCCTCCCTTGCCCTTGCATGTGTTTTTATAAAGTATTACGATTCTTCCTAATCCTGGGCTTTGTTCCTTTAGAAAAACACTGCAACTCGATCCCTCTCAGTTAATGTCATGGGACTGAGTTCACTCTGACTTGGCTTTAAGCAACTGATGCTCAAAACATCTGGCCTGTGTGGGTAGTAGCTGTGCTGGGAAATGCAAATGCTACCAGTTATCACAGGTAAGCATGGCACTACTCAGCCCTCCACAGCTCCCACTATCAGCATCCCGCGGAGGTAACGCTGAAGGTAACTTCAGCTGCTACGTGGCTCTCCCACTCTCCTCCGTTGCTGCCTGGATGGGGAGAAAGCAGAGGAAATTGGAGAATTCCTCTGACTGGGCTCAGGTCAAGGTAAAGAATAACAGACCCCACATGCAGTTCTGGGGGCAGGGTCTGGATCAATGGCCATGCCACTTAAACAGGTTGAAAATGTCTGTAATGGAAAGGCTTAAAGCCCATCCCCATAAGCCCAAGTTCTCCAATTCTTTTCTTGCAAGAATGAGAACAGAAAGAGAATTAATGGGGAGTTCCTATGTGGTCAATTAGCCAGACCCCCTTCCAGGCTCTCCTGGCACTGGCTCGAGTGACTGATGACTGAGGCCTGCCATATGCCGACTGGGTAAACAGCACGGAAGGACTGACCGCCACAGTCCACCAGACAGGGCGACAGATAAGGAACAGGGGGAAATAAGAGAGGGTAATGGAGACCAATTGGAAGGAAAAGACAGATGGAAGGAAAGGGCATATTAAGATAACAGCCAAGACAAACAAACAAGGGCAATAGAGCCAGGAGCTGCCACCACAAGGACTCTGACGTGGAGTGAAGAGGTGATGGGGTCAGGACTGCCTGACAGATAAAAGGCCTCTGGTCCCCTCTCATCCCTCTCAGCTCCCCTTCTGAGAACCATGGAGAGAGGGAACGGTATTTTCTCCTGCCACCGGAGTTCCTCAGGATTCCAAAAGAACTTTCTCACCCACAGGAAACTGAGTGAAGGGACCCACCGAAAGCCTGCCAAGAAATCAGAAGGCATCAAGTGAAACACTGGCTGGGAAAGCAGGGCAAGGCTGTACGTGGGATGGCACCCGGTGGCCACTTAGCAGTGCTCAGTGCCATGTCTCCTGTACTCTTCTCTTTCAGCACCAGCTTTCAGGAGTATGGAGTTACACATGTACCTTCCTGTTTCCAAAACCAGAATCTCAGAAGTTTAGGAATGCAGGACTAGACAGGACCTCCTCGGTTATTAAGTATGATCCCTTGCTATTGTAGGCACCGCTTCAAATAATATTTTCCTTAAATGTATAGAGTGCCCTCTTAAAAGCAATTAGGTTTTCAGTCACCATTATTCTGATCACTATTATAATGATAAAATATCTTTTTCTAATTTCCAGACTAAATGTATTCACTTTATGCCCATTTGCTATTGTGCCAAATTGGCCTTTTGCTTTAAAAGTACTTTTCCATCCCTATTATTTCTCCCACTAACACAGACATCATTCATATCCTCTCTCAACTTTCACTTTGCTCGGCTAAACATGGCAAGCTATTCTAGCCCACTTTCTTAAGAAAAGATTCCTATCCCTTGGGTCAGCCATAACAAGCCTTTTCTAGTCTGAGGTCATTTTGCTTGGGAATATGAGAACATACAGTATTTTGGGGCCTCACAAGAGCTTAATATAATGGCATTAGTATTCCCCCATGTTTTATGAAAAGACTTTCCCTGGTACATTATAGAATATTTACCATCTTCCAAGCCATATTACATCTGCAGTCATGTGCAGCTGACTGCTGTGACCAATTCTTTTCTACTTGTTCCTTAATGACTACAAATGTTTTTCATACAAGACCTCAAATAATGGTGTTGATATTGTTTTATTGGATGTCATTAGCTGCTGTAGAGAATTCAGACTCTCCCCTCTATATTTATAACACCTGGCACCTTTGCATCATGAGCAAATTTCGTCAGGCCAGTCCTAATTCTTGTGTTGAGGCTGAGAAACAAAAATACTAAGTGTTGGCCTCGAGGCAAGTCTTTGAAGAACTCTGCTAATTAAGCTCTATTAAGATCAAGATACATCCTGTCACGCAATTTACCGACATCTTTCCTTGAACCAGTTTCTTGTCCACCTCATAGGTGTTGCATTTTTCCTTCTTTTTCCCAATTTAACCAAGTGTTTCCCACAAGACAAATACATTAAATGTCTCACAGAAGCTCAGATAAATGAAGCCTATCAGATCTATTTCTCTTTCTAGGAGAAATTAATGATGATCTAAATGATTGTGTGACCAATCTTTCAGAAATCTTTCTCAAATTATTTCCCATTTAGCCTCTTCTGAGATACTCTTTCCCCTGGGTCCTCCTGTAAATGCTGCCAAGGTCCTGCTGCCTGTGCTGCCAGGTGCCAGCTCTTTCATAGTGGCAGGAAAGAAAGCAAGCACCCCTGGTGACTTGAGTGCTTTACACTACATGAATTTTGCTTGCAACCTGGCGGGGATATTTTCCATTTCCAGCCTTTCTTCTTCGCTCCCATGCTAATATATTTCTACGAGCCAAAAGAAAAGGCTGCCCTGTATGGGCCAAATACTATCCTGACTAGACAACCCATAGCAATGATGTCTTGGTGTCATCCCAAGTCTCATGTCCAGATCTTTTCATATTAATCTCCTTTCCTGATCCTAGCATCTCCATTCCTCATTACTACCAAATCCTCATGCACACAATCCACCCCAAATCCCCAGCCTCATTTACTCCAGAGCCCTCTGTTCTTCCGACCCTTTGCTGCTACTTGACTCCCATCTAAATCGTTTCACCCAACCCCAAACTCCCCTCCATCAGCAACCCCCTTCACCATCCCACCCATCCCAGGTCTGCTGGCCCCAAACTTCAGTACCCTCTACCTGTTTAACCACATCAGCTGCCTCCTCATGCATTCCTTGCTCCCACAAGGTGTCAGCATGATCAGCCACTGCCTACTGTGATACCTTATCTGCCCCTGGGGCATTCTGCCTGACTTCTCCAAAAAAAACATGGTCCCAGAGGCATTGAAAAATCTATACTATGAGCACTTCCTCCTCTAGAAAGAAGTGTTGAGGGCAGAAAAAGACATCTCCATTGCATAGCAGACACACAGTACCCCTCCCCACGAGAAACGTCCCCAGTCTGACTTGAAAGCCCTAAGTAAAGCACTTATTTACTTGGGGGACAAAAGATACTATGTCTTTAGACTCAACTCCATCCCCATTGACTAGCAGCCTCCTTTCTACAGCCCCCTCCAATTTACACAGGTTAAAAAACATTCCTTGTTTATTTTACTACCCTTCCCAAGGTTTGACTTAACATGATTTTACTGTTCTCACTTCATCTTTACACTTCTTGACCTCTAAGACCAAGTTTTTAGTTATTTATTTGCTATCAATTCCTTTTTTCCATTCTTAGTAGGCTCTTGGTCTATTCCTAACAGTTTCTCTGTGGTAGTTATTCATGCAGTGAGGTCTGGATACTCTTGCTTGGCATACGGAATTGTAATGGCTTTAGCATCTTTGACTTGAAAAAGTTCCAGACCTCCTCCACATTGAGTTCCTCGGCTGAGTTTACTAACCAGCTCTTTTAGTTTATCAGAGCTGGTTCTTTGAAATCTACAGCTTACTTACACGTTGGTTTATACCTCCATTTAATTTAATCTAAAATGACTTGTGTTTGTTTAATCTAAGGTTATTTTCTATGGCCATCTGTTCTACAGAGTCTACAAAAACCAAGGTTGAAATAACATTGTCTTTTGCTGGGCCCTTTGGAAAGCTTTTGTCCAGGTCCTGGGTTAGCTGGAAGTGGAGCAATTGCCTTGAGAGCTTATCTATTAGGTCCAAAGAAGCATGGATGCTGTAGCATTCCAAGCGCAATTTAGATAACTTTCTGCACTGTAGTAAAGGCAGGACGTGTTTTTAGCTCTGTCCTTAAAGCAGGAAAAACCTTTCTCTCATCTAAGACTGTATCATCATCTGAAATCACAGCTCAGTTGGATCCTGGCCCATATAACAGGAATAACAAGACAGGGTAGTGTTTCGCCCATGCCACGGAGCAAGTATCTTCTGACTTTATCTTCTAATACAGATGTTACTACAGCTCAAATTATTGGCCATATTCTGTCTCCAGATCCCCTCAAGGCAATAGGACGGGCTATTAAAAAGTTTCGTAACATATTCTGTCCCTGTTTCAGACAAGGTATTTATCTGTACTAATCCAAATTTAGGACTCCAGACATATAGGATGTTCAAGGCAACTAATGCAGAGACAAATGCCACTTTCAGGCTACTACTCAAGAGAGGAATACTCCTCCCCATTTCTAAACCAATGCAAACCTTCTGCTCTTCCAAGCCAAAAAAAAACCCCACCATCCCATACTAAACCCCATTGACTTCTACAGCTTTCAAGTCCACCATTTTCCACTTACTGCAAATTTACTCCAATTTGCTTTTGCAAAGGAAGAACAAAGTATTTGCAGTAATTCAACCTGACACACTGATTTCACAACATTTCACAAAAATTTCACAAAAATCACAGAGCAAATCTTTAGTGGCAAAATGAAGCTGAAATTACATGCAGAAAATATAGATATACACAGGAAAGGAAAAGATAATTAACAATTAAAAGTTAGGAAGGGCAGAAAATTGATAAGGAAACTAAGGATTTAGTTAAGAATGTGCAAAATAGCAAGGTTAAGTACACTTAATAGGATTTTTTAATATGCATTTGAAATAAAATTAACCTCAGAAAAGCTCACTGCTAGGGAAGAGTGAACAAAATTCTAAACACCCTGTGGAAAATGCACAAATGTTTTAGTATTTCTGTTCTACTTTTGGAAAGAGGCAGGATTACATAGTTGTACTGCACATGAATAATGCTATACCTTCCAGCCTATTAATCACAGGCAGAGGAACTGTGTAAAAAGTAAATGTGCATACACTGAACCCATAAAAAAAAGGGCAACTTCACCTACATTTACAGTGTCAGTGAGACCAGTTCCAAAACCCAGTATTTTGTTTTGCTATCTAGTTTCTTAAAGGACATGGGCAAGCTGGAAAGGTACAGTAAAGTGACGCAAAAGTGATTTGGTGGCTGATGAGAACATCTGAAAGTGAGAGAGTCTTCAGTGCTCAATCTAGTTTGTCAAGAAAGAATGGTGAATAAATTACTGTAGATAAATACATCTATGCAGAGGAAATTCTGATTACTAAGGGGCTTTTCAATCTAGCTGTAAAATTCAGGAAAAGAACTGATTGGAAGCTGACACCAGATAAATTCAGATGATAATGAGGCACAGTGTTGAAACAGGGTGATTAATGATGGTAGCATACTACAAAGGGAAGTGATTGATTCTCCATCCCTAGAGGTCTCCAGATCAAAATCGTGCATCTTCTCAGAATACGTCTGTCACCTACAGGAAAATTATTTATTTTGCCCAATACCAAGGTAACTGAGCAAGGCATGAATTTCAGATGTAGCCAGGCAGCCCAATTCAATGTTTGCTTCTCTCCTTACACCCAAAAATATGAACTATATCAACAGAAGAGATCTCCACATGCCAACAGCCTGTCATTTTGACAGCTCTGGGAAGCCAGTTTCTGAGACGCAAACCTTGAAAGTTGGCCATGACAGCACCTAGATTACTTGTAAGGGGTTTACATGTCTGCACACATGCCATAGAGTATCTCAACAGACCCCAAAACTTCACTGGCTTTAGCTGGCAACTGAAGCCTGCTATTAGAGCTGAAACACAATATTGTCCATATTGTCTGTAACCGTCACAAAAATGCAGAAAATGTGACCATATGAAGTTTCAGTGGTGTTACTGGACTATCAAACCTCCAAGTAATTTGGTATCTAGCTACCTCAATCCTTCTGAATCTGCCTCTGAGAAAAAAGGATCTGGATTGGTCTTACCCTGCGACCAGCCTCATTGTTCTGCAAGTTCATCAGCATGCGAGCCTGCTCTTCTGAACCTCTCACGTAGTTCTTCTCCCTCTCCTTGGCATCCACAAACTCCTTAGCAAAACGATATCCATACTCCACGTTATCCCCGCAGCCACCCCACAGCCAGTCTCGGGGCAAGTCTTTGGGCCGGGCGGTCCGGCTGCAGCCACAGCTGGAGAGCTCTCCTTCACGGCAGGCCCGGCTGATGGCGTTCACCACCCCGGCAGCGCTGACGGCATAGGTGAAAGCAGTCTCTCGGCTCCCTGTGAGAGAGAGGTGAGAAGCAAATTAACAAGAGAGAGAGATCTCATTTAACTAAACACAACGTGCAGCAAGGTGCAAGCAAACAGGCTCCAGACAGTAGGACATGGTATGCACAAAATTGACCATAACAAAGCAAGACGGTGATCAAATGCAAGGGCACCACCTCATTCTGGTAGAGGGAGAAGTGTCCCAACACATGCTTGTGTCTCATCTTTGTTTTCATTTCTCAGTTCCAGCAAATTGATTGTCCAGGGCTGTTGGTTTCTGCGTCACCAGAATCAAAACCAAATCTGATTCTTTGACACAAATCAGAGAAGGAGCTGAGATTCCTGCTGTCACCTGGAGGAATATTCTCAGGAACAGTGTGTTCTTCATGAACTTGTAGGTGCAGCTCCTCAAAGGTTATAATTTTTATTATACTTATGTTTGACTATTTAAGAGCCCTGGAAACTCCAGGCCTCACCCAAAAGAAACACCAGCACTATAGGCAGGGAGCACTCAGCCTCCTTCCCCTCAGATCAACCCTTCACTATCCTCTCATTTCAACTTGGACGAAACTCTCAAGTAGCAAGAGGGCTATTCACTTGCTGAAAATACAGCTGCTGCCTCAGCCACTGAATCTGCCAATAATCACTAAGAACGACTAACGAAGTTGGGTCTGTGCAAAAGGAGCATTCTTGTTGAGCCAGATATCACCCTGGAACAGTTCTAAATTAATTAGGACAAGCACTCTTTACGGACATCTCAGTTCGTTGACTTTATTTTGGTTTACATAAGGTCAGCTGAGAATTGTTTTGAGACAAACTGAAGGAAACCCATTTTTACACTAAAGCATCGAGGCAGAGGCTCTCCCAATGCCTACAGTGCTGAAACAAGTAAAACTTTCCCATGTAGACAATAATAAATGAAAAGACTTTCCATTAGCAGGTTTACTAGTGACTGCTCCGCTTGGAGTGGATTCTCTACACCACTTAGACTCCGAGCCAAGCAGCTGGATCGGGTCTCCAGCTATGAATTCCTGGCAGTGATTCAGCCCCAATTTGACCGGGGCATCAACGCAGCCAGAATACTCCATGAGGCTAAGTGTGCTGCACTGGCGAGTGCTCTGGGTCTGAAAAGGGGGAGAAAAGAGGGATGAGGAGGAGAGCGAGGCAATCCACACCTCCACTCTCACCACATAACAATATAATAAATAGCTAAACTGACACCTTTGGAGTCACTGTGTGTCACCAAACTCGCAGGTGATAAAGAGAACAACTGCCAAAGCTTCATTGGAATAAGTAATCTGATTGTGAAGGGCTACTTACACCAAACCCCAGCAAGAGGTGACCCTCTAATTCTTTCAAGCAAAGATTCTCCAAGAACAGTTTGTCACCAGCCCAGCTCTCATGCCTTTGGTATGCTCTTGTTCCAATTTGCATGTGCTGACAATCTGTAATTAATAGCAGCTTATCACCAGCTTAGTGGTAATGACCCAAGACAAAGGCAAGGCTGTGAATGGCATCCACCTTGCAGAACAACTTGTGATTTCCCCCCATCTCTAAAGAAGAGTTGTACTCTAAGGGCTTCTGCTCTAGAGAACAGCACAAGGCTGATAAAAAGCTACAGGACACGTAATATAGAAGAGAGGACCTTACTAGCAGCTCATATGGAGAGGACTATGCCTCCCAAACCTCCCTGATTCAAGAGGTAAAGAGGAATAACTCCTAGTTAAGATAATTCAGCTGAGACTGGCCTATAAGGAAATTATGGTCGTTTTTCAGCAACCCAAATCAAGCTTTTACTTATCTAGTTTGATTTGCATGGTATGGTTATTTTAAAGTAACAGTCCAATGCACGGTTTTGCCCCTACCAGTCCTGTGACTGTATGAGAGCCCTGTGGACACACCAATCGCCCTGTTAGGTAGAGGGCTCCCTGCATCTGTAGAGATTAAGGCACATACAACAAGGAAAAGACCTCCCAGTGTCACAGCTTGTGCAATAGAGCCTGCATGGCTCCGGGTGCTTAGCATCCTGACACCTTGCTTGGGATACCTGCCTGGAAAGCAGAGACCAGATTTACACTTTTACTGTCCATATTTTAAACAACACCACATTTTGGATGTAGCAGCACGACAACTCAACGAGCAGTCCCTCAACCTGCACGAGCTTATTTAGGCTGCTGAGAACGGTGGTGGGAGAGAATGAAACAAGTCACAGTGGGTTCCCCCCCCCTACCCTGCCCCCCTTGCTGCCCATAGAGAAGAAGAAACCACCATGCTTGCTAGATGTACATTTGGAAGACTGTGGCTTGGTTTGGGAGGTGGGATTGGAAGTGTGCACGAAACCCCACATAAACACAAAACAAACTTGTAGCTGGCAGTTGTGGTCTTAAACATTCGAGTTTGCTCTCCTGCTACTCCTTCCAGCCTTGGAAAACTATTTGGGTTTTTGCTCATCATCTCAAAGTTCACTCCAGTTCCACACCTCTGTGCCTTCATCTCAAAGGCCACGGATGTCACTCCCCAAATGTGTGCAAATGGAGGCTGGAGAACACAGTCCCACCCAGCTCTCCCGCGGGGTGGCCCGGAGTCACCCCGGGACGATGCCGGGGCCTGCGGTCCGCGGAATGCTCTGCCCGCCGGCGCGGAGCTCCGCGGAGCTCTGCTGCCCTCCTGTGCCCGCCGGCCACCGGCCACCCGCCGCCGGCAGCGGGAAGGGGAGAGCGGGGCCGCGGCAGCTTTCGGCGGGGCTAGGGGGGTCCTGCCCACGGGCGAGGATACCAGGGTGGGCAGTCCCCAGGCAAGGTCTCGGTCCCCACGGCTTCCTTTTTGGGAGGTGCACGAGAAGAAGATGGAAGAAGAACTGACCGCAGTAGGGAGACTGACACAAGGATGATAAAAATGTCGCTCTAACTTTTTTGATTANAAAAAGCATTACCCTGAAGTTTGGCAATCTCGATGAAAAAAGAAGGAAAATATTTCTTTGTTCTCTTCTTTTATGACTTTTTTTTTTCTTCCCCTTTTTGCATTTGAAAAGGCAGAAGAGATAAGATCTTTGGCTTCAGAAATGACTGGGCTAACCTGGAAACCCCAGCCATGCGTTTAGGATTGTGCTGAAGGAGATATATTCTCTCTTCCCCTGAGGAAATTCTAACACAACCTTTTTGGGTGCTCTGTCCTCTCCCTCTTAAATGTAGCAGTAAGGAATGTGTGTGTGCATAATGTGTAGATATACAGATATACACACATACGTGCAGCCTAAAATCTGTACTGACAGAACAAGTAGCAACTTCAGAAGAACAATTTTGTTCATTACCAGGCATCAGTATTAAATAAACAACATTTAAAACGTACAAGAAATCCTCACACCACCACGAACACTAGAAATAGTGCTAGAAAGCAGCCTCCTTTAGTGCTATGGATGCCCCTACAAAAACTTTGTATCGTTGGACTGCCTCACTTCTATGAAATGCACAAAATGAAGGTGTAATGATTAAACACAGACCAACCGGGTCTCCCGTTTCCAAGCTGAGCCAAGTTCTGCAAGAGGGAAAGGAAACCAATCTTCCAGGTTTCTGAGTGAACACACTCGTAAGGATCTCCCAGGGTTTGGATTTGGCCAGGGCAGGTTCTCCTCCCCTCTCACAATCTAGAGCAGCTCAAGAAATCATATAATACATGCCATGCCTGCATCTGTGGGTGGGCAGCCGAGGGTTGCTGGCACACTACACACCTTCTGGGTCCTTCTTATCTCTTTTACCCCCCTCTCTCCGCAACGCTCTGGCATGCCTCTACACTCTTGCAGATATTCCGGTCTCCAGACCTTTCTCGTGCCATTGGCACACAGTACAGAAAAAGGGCTGTGGTCCAGAATTGGGGCTCAGAGGTTGAAAACAGGAGACAGGCACACACTATGAACACAGGAAAGAATGGCTTTACAGTTGACACAACCTGAGACTGAAAGTCTTTGTTTTCTTCCCCAGCATGGAAAACAGATTTGCTGAAATGATGAGCAATGCCTCATTACAAAGTAGGAAAAAGTCAAAGCAAAAGATGCAGCTAAGAGAAAAGAGAAGAGGCAGTGTCCCCCTCCACAGCAGCTTAACAGACACTGCAGTACCCCACACCACCTTATGTGATGTTCTGTGCTGGGTTTTTGCTGAAGTATAAATATCTGAACATGCTCTGATCAGAGAATCTAGGATTCAAAACTCTTTTGTTAGGATAGGTTTTCAAACAGTGGGCAAGTACAAGCAGTCACCTCACAGACACTACCATCAGCAGATCATTTCTAGAGATACAACAATTCTCCTAACAAACAAATGCAGGCACACACAAACCAAACACGAGCAGCAGGACTACAGGACATACCCACACCACCTCCTTCCCCATCAAAACCCAAATCTACCCCAAAGCTAACAGGATCAAATCTATTTTAGAGAGAAGGAATCTCCCTTCTTCCACTATCCACCCTAGTCTCTTCTTCCCATCCACTCTCTCATCCTTCTTGATGGCTTTTCATTCTTCAGCTCTGATCTTTGCTTTGTCTTAGTTCTCTCCAGGTGTGCATTTGCCCACTGGACCAACCCAGGGCTGCAAGAAGGTACTGAAGAAAAGGATGAGGTTTACCCCAGAAGGGGAAATTCCTATTGTCTTGTGTCCTTGTAGCATCACTAGGATCTCTTTGGGGATCTGAAATTTACCCCATTCTTTGAGATACGTTACATGGGAGGGAAGGACAGCAGAAGGAAGAGATGAAGGTGTATTTTCTGACCTTTCCCTTTGGTGACCGAAATTCCAGTTTTCATACCTCAAAGCTCAAATTTCAACAATCTGGGATTGCATGCAGCCTCATCTGGCCACCACCCTTGCTATCAGAAAGCACGAGATCAAGGATGCACATATGCCTTGGATGTGTGTCAGCAGCTAAAAGTATGTGTCAGGAAATGGCATTTCCCAGGGGAGTACCCCTGAGAAGCAGCAATTTGTTAGGATATGAGTTGGGCAGAAGGGGAGGAATCAGAATGGCTCTGGTGGGCTGAATCAGGAATTCTGAACGGTTGAGTAACACATGCAGAAATATCCCTAAAATTCTCTAGGATGACACATAAGAACTTTAAGATCAAATGGAAGGGATCACTGCAGTTGATTACCCTGATGCCCTATCGCCTTGACGCCCTAGAGGTATTAAAGATGCATCTCTTGGTGTCCAGCTGCCTGGGGGGGGGCTGGACTGGGGGGGAGAGAGAGTTAAGAGAGTTGGTTTTTTGTTGTTGTTGGGTTTTTGTTGCTTTTCGGTTTTTTTTTCTGAGAGTGAAATCAAAAAGATGCAAGCAATGCTGGGGGGTGCATGAGCTAGAGGTCTTTTTTCACCCCTTGCTAAGTGGTTTCCCTGACCTCACCACTGAGAAATAGTGCTGGTTCTTCAGTGTAAATGATCAGCCTTGTGGGTGGGAAACAAAACCTCTTCACACTGAGGTTGGAAAGCATGCGTATGCGTGTGTGTGTATGTGCGCAGCATGTTTGTGAGAGTGACTGTTTTAACACCTTTTCTTTATTGTCCTGGTTCTCGGACACATCAAAACAAGCCCGGATTTCTCAGTTTCTTGCCATCAGATGACTGCATTTCAAAAGGAGCTGGGACAATGTAGCTAGGTCACACCTCAATTCAAGTGCAGCAATGGCCTGTCAATGTGCCTCTTATGGCCAGCAGGGCAGGAATTATAAAAATCTCTTAGGTTTACACAGAAAGTGGCAGAACAGGGAGGAGGGGAAAAGATCCCATGCCAAGGGAGTCCATATTTCCCACATCTCAGGTCTGCATTCCCTCTCAGAGGGCACTCCAGATGCTGGGAATGATAACATGGGCCCATTGTTCCTGGCTCCAGCTCTTCCCTCCCTGCCTTTAAACAAGCACAGGGAACAAAAGCAGCCCCCCTCCTCCTGACCTTCCCATGCCCCCCCCAAAGAAAGTGTGGCCCCCTGTCCCCCCTGCCGTGGCTCAGGTGCAGTGCTGCCACCCACTCAGGCGCAGGCAGCAGGCAAGTAGGGCTCCGGCAGCACCAGCACCCCAGGGAATGGAAAACCTTGTTAAAGACAGCTTTAGGAGCGGTGCTAATAAGGCTCATCACTCCTGCGTGTGTATTTGAAGAAAGGGAGAAAAGCTGCACAGAGTCAGCCGCCCCGTGCCCAGCATCTTGCCCGGCGCTGGGTGCTCCTACCGATTTTCATGACCCGCCCGAAGACAGAGGTGTTGTCCACCGTGCTGCAGTTCCACCGCCGCTGCCGAAACTGGTACTGGCACTCCTTGATGGCACTGCGGGCCCCTTCCCCGATGAACACCATGTGCTCCTGGTAGAGCTGGCAGAGCTTGCGCTGCCCGGGGGAGAGTCCCGGCAGCTGGCTGCACACGGGCTGCGCGCCGATGATGTACATCTCAGGTCTCTGGATGGGGTTCATGGCCAAGGACCTGCGATGAGAAAAACATCCAAAGAAGTCTGGAGGGAGAGGCCCCTCCGCCAAACGCCCGGCACCTTTCCCCAACAGCCCAGCCCAGCTCCCAAAGCCCGGGCGCATTTCTCATGTCAGCTGCCTCCCTCTACGGCTCTGCCAGATGCGAGGCTTTTCCAGGGCTCTGGCGGGAGAAACACAGCTCGTTTGTAACCCGAGTTTTAAACACAGAGGACACCCGGGATGGGGAGGGGGCAGAGAGAAAGCTCAGCACTTTCTCTGCAAAAGAAGAAAGTGAGCTGCTTTTCTGCAGACCGCCAGCGAGGGATGCCTGCTTTCAAGCCGGGCTATTTCTCTTTAGGGGAAGGGGGCTCCGCGGCTGCTCCCGGGGCTTTTGGCAGCGGGAAGGAAACCTTACCCATCCTTCTCCTTACTCCTTCCCCACCAGCCAAAAGCCCGGACGGGATTTCAGCGAGCCCGTACCAAAGCAGCCCAGAAATGCCTAGAGGAGAGGGGCTGCCTCCCGCGTCCCCAGAATTGGGCAGGGACGATAGAAGGGGGAGAAAGTAGCGAGCTGCTGCCGAAGAAGCCCGGGAGGCGTGAAACTTCCCGCACCCACCCCGCTCCC
>VZRU01021345.1:355541-372943 GCA_013398155.1 Pedionomus torquatus | reverse complement strand
TATATATATATATCTCCCTGAAAGCTAAATTGCAGCCCTCAAACAGAAACCTAAGTTATTTTTTATCCCACATCCTCTCCCACCTCATTTGGTGCTGTGCTGCTCCCCTGCTGCCAGCCTGTCCCTTTCTCAGCACTGTACCACCATGTTGCTGTACTGGTGTCAATCATCCCCGATCTAAATGCATTATTTATTTGTATTGTGATTATAATTTAAGCAGCAACTGGAGTGACCTCCATAGGTCCAGGTCCAGCTGGGGTGTTATAGGTGCAATAAAACCTCCTCAAAGTATCCCAGCACATCAGCCCTCCGTGACTTCTTTTGTCTTGACATTGCCTTGCCTTGTTGAATTCTTAGGCACTGGCTGTCTCCACTGGAAGGGCAGATTATTCTTGCGTATGTCCCACTTGTTTCTTTTGATACTCATACACTCAGTTTTATCTCCTGATGTGCTCACGCGCTACCTTTTTCTGCATCTCATCACCTGTCACCCCTGCTGACAGATCCAGATTTCCCTTCACCACTACCTTGCTCTTTCATTTTTCCATGACTCCCCTGGCCAATGACACCCAGTCTCACTGTCACCAGGGCATGTAGTGCAGCAAATGCCAAGATATACCTGCCAGTCTCAGCAGACCCAGTGACAGCTTTCCCTGAAGTGCCTCACTCAAGCAAGAGCGGAGGAAGGCTGCAAGTATTAGACAACAAAAGAGGCCAGACAGTAAATATTTTCACCATTTAAAACCAGAACAGGCAAAAAGGATAGTGATTCAGTGAATAAAACAGCTTCTCATTATCAGAAGACACAATATATGTAAATCCTTAAGAAAGTTGTCATTTATGCCACAGTATTTCACAAGATGGGCAATGAGCTCACCTAGAGCAAAACCATCTCACGTGCTACAAAAAAACAGAAAAGAAGCAAACTCTGGGATAAACCCAGACATGGCCTTCCTCCTTCTCAAGGTGATTCAATGGTAGTTGTACTCATACAGCAGATTAAATCCCAGTATTGAGCCAGCCTGGTCCGCTGAGACTAGATGTGCCAAAGAAAACTGCAAGAGACTCAGCAGCAACCTGTGGAGCACCTGCGGAAGCTGCATGTGCTGAAACAAAACGGATTTCAATTTTTGGAAATCAAAAAGGAAGCAACATAGAACCATCCCTGCAGGTACATGGCTGCCTGGAAACCTTCCATATTTCCGATATCCCCAGAGACAGATCCAGGCCATCTGGTACCTTTTTCCACGGGAACTCTATTTGCCTGTTGGAGACCTCAGTTGAGAGCCAGAGACATGAACCAGGACATATCTGGCCCACACTTTGTGCTTCTTGTTCCCACAACTGGTAGAATACCAGGGTTTCTGGGGCTGCAGCAAATCATCCTTAATCACAAACTGAAACCTTCTTAACATCCTTTATTTACATGGCAAGCCCTATAAGAAATTAGACCAGCTCCACTATGCGTAGTCATAACCTAAACAATTGCTAAATCATATATTTGAAAAAAGTACCGATCATTATCCTCTGATGACTGTTCAGTGGTTTATTTAACATGCCCAGGGTGACACAGCTTACTTGACAAAAAAGCACCCCATCTCCTCAATTTTAATAACCATTCAGAATTTGTTCCCCAAACCCCCTCAAAGAAGCCACAGAATGTCAGGTCAAAACATGAGCCCATGCAGGGTTAGGAAGCCAGATTTCCTGCTCCCCAACATAGCAAGGTTCTAGGGATGAAAGACTCCAACCCTTAGGGCCATCTAGCCAACACCTTCCCCAAGTGTTAAATTTAGATGGAGGATTAACCATCCTAAAGGGGAATAAGACATGAGGAAAGTGACAAGAAGAACACATATCCCTCCTTTATTTGTTTCCCAGGGGCCAACCCCAGAAGCTGGTTTGTTACCTGCCTTACCTGACCGTGGCACGGACCCTTCAAGGAGTGACAGGAGGGAAGCCCTTGTCCTGCGGATGCTGGCTATGGGATTTGCATGAGAACTCTGGACTCAGATTATGGTGGTTTCGAGTACGTCAGCCCTCCTTGACGATTAGGAAGGATAGCAGGCCAAAGTTCTCCCACAGTGTGAGCAAGGAGGCAGTGAAAGGCCATCCACGTCAAAGCAACTTCCCTGCAGAGATTTCAGAATGGGCCAGGGGATGGAAGCAGCTGGATGTCTTAAAGTATTTTTTTCCCTTACTCTGATCTTGCAAGGCACAGAGCATCCTCCATCCTCCTGAAAAGGGTGTTTAGCTCCCCTAGTCCCACTGGAGTCATCCCAAACTCAGAAGATCTATGTCTCCGCATTTCACAGGCCTGGAACTCATTTTTTCTCTGAGTATATATTCCTTTTAGTTTGTTCCACACTCTGTAATAATTACATTAACTAGCAAAGACAGTGAAATATTTGAAACACAGTTAAGCTGCTGCTGCAGTGGTTCTTAGCTCTCCAGGACTGAATAATGAGGGGAAACACAGAGATGCGCAGTTATTGCTCTGTCTTGGACACTCCACAGCTCCGTGTAGGTCACAGGGACTGATTTCAGACTGACTCAGATCAATAGCCTCCTGTCTGTTAAACGATTGCCAGCAAAGCTTGATACAGGCATTTCCAAAGGAAACAGTAAGCCATGGAAAAAAATTCAAGTTGAATTTCATTTCTCTCCTTCCTGTTAGAGTCATCAAAGGTGTTCTTATAAAGCCCAGTCTAATGAAAATACTATTAATGATCAGCTCTTCCTCCACTCTAGAATTCCAAAGCAAGCACATACACACCGTACATCAGACCCCACAACTTGTAAGAGCCACTATTTTTCCCTTACCTTACAGTATGGAAAAGAGAAGTGCACAAAGGGCTGAGTAACGGGTTCAAAACAGTAAATCTGTGGTGCAGATTTACCTCCATTCAGCAAAGCGCTAAACCAGGTGCTTGAAAGTAAGCATACACTTAAGAATTTTTCCTGAATCAGGGGCAAAATTAAAATCTGCTTGCGTTTTCCATTCTTTTGACCACCTAAGACTTCTGCCATCAATTAAATGTTGCTCCTGCTCAAATACAGTGCATTCAAAGCACAAGTAATAAACAAAACATTTTGGAAATAATGGCCCAGTCTATCAACTGCACCATCTACACAGTTCTCACCATCTCCAAACCACTGAAAAAACATTTTCTAAGTATGATAATTACATTCAGCATTTACGTATGTGTATATATATATATATATATATATATATAAAAAAGGCTGAAACACAATAAATAAAGCCCTATCTATATCAGAAAATTACACTGATGTAACCAATTTCAGAACTTATCTTTTATACTGTCACACTTTAGTGTAGGAATTTCCTGTTAATTCTGGATGCAACAGATTTAAGCTAAGCCTGTTCAACCCATTGTGGGAATAGACTGCATATATATTTGCACCAAAAAAGATCATTTTATATCTCACCTTTATTCTAACACCAATCACATACGGGCAATTCTAACTGCAGAAAATAGAGTATCCTATTTAAGATCTTATTTGTAAAATGGTATTATAACATTACCTGATTAAATAAAGAGTTTCCAGATACAGATTTTCAGCAAAATGTGTGTTCATGCAAATCTAATCTGGAAGAGTTTTATATCCATGTTGCGTAGGTTAGTTACCCTTTAAACCAAAAGCAGAGGCTTCAAAATTAAGATCCATACTGATTTAACTAGACTGTTCAGTTAAATCACTGCATTTTTTTTACTTTTAAGCAGATAAAGTGTAAAATTAGGAACAAAGGGTGGTACCTCTTTCCAGTGACACATCATACAATCCCATATATAAACTCAGTGAGCATCTTGAAAGCCGTGGTTTATTTGGGGTCTCTACTTTGTGTGGCATCTCACCATGAAAAAAATCTGTGACTCTTTCTCCAATTCCCAGTCTAAATTTATTCATGGTCAGCTCAAGCCTATTTGTTCATATGCCAGCTCGTCCCTTAAAGCTCAGGATGCCGAAACTGAGGCCAGAGCCTGACAATACGGTTCTGCTGGCAGCATTACTAAGGTAATAAAGACCTCTCTCTGCCCCCTGGGGGCTTATCCCAGCACTGTGCCACTGTTCTTTCAAGGTGCAGCCCCTTGGTGATGTAAGCAGTTAAAAAGATTCAAAATTAAACTTACACAAAGAAAAGGGTAGATTTTACTTAAATTTAAAAGCCCGCACTGGTTAATGTGGGAATCAGAACCGTGGCAGAGTCAGGCAGGAATGATTAGCTGGAGGGAGCTGAGCCACAGCAGTACCACCTTCACCTGACTTAGATTTGTGTGGCATGGACCTGCACCAGCATTTTAAGAAAAGTTATATTCCTGGGAGGTTTTTTGAGTGTTGATCCATTCCCTGACCGATTTCACAGCTCACTGTGACAGGCTGAGGGCACAACTGCACAGAAGGTGAACATCAGCTTCTTAGGACAGGGAACTGGTAGACAGGGTACAGCAGAGGACCACAAAGATGATTAGGGACCTGCAGCATCTCTCTGTGAGAGAAGTGTGAGGGACTTGGGTCTTTTTAGTCTGGAGAAGAGAAGGCTGAGGGGGGATCTGATTAATGCCTATAAATACTTAAGGGGTGGGTGTCAAGAGGATGGGGCCAGTCTTTTTTCAATGATGCCCAGTGACAGGAGAAGAGGAAACAGGCACAAACTTGTACATAAGAAGTTCCATCTAGACACAAGGAGGGCTTTTNAGCAGAGGACCACAAAGATGATTAGGGACCTGCAGCATCTCTCTGTGAGAGAAGTGTGAGGGACTTGGGTCTTTTTAGTCTGGAGAAGAGAAGGCTGAGGGGGGATCTGATTAATGCCTATAAATACTTAAGGGGTGGGTGTCAAGAGGATGGGGCCAGTCTTTTTTCAATGATGCCCAGTGACAGGAGAAGAGGAAACAGGCACAAACTTGTACATAAGAAGTTCCATCTAGACACAAGGAGGGCTTTTACTTTGAGGGCAGCAGAGCCCTGGAAGAGGCTGCCCAGAGAGGTGGTAGAGTCTCTGTCTCTGGAGATGTTCAAAATCTACCTGGACACATTCCTGTGCAACCTGCTCTAGGTGGACCAGCTTTCGCAGGGCATTTGGACTAGATGATCACCAGAGGTCCCTTCCCTTCCAAATAATTCTGTGATTCTTGGACAGGAACTACTTAAACCCATATTGCTTCTAAAGACCTTGTGTTACCAGGGTAAGAAGTACCTGAAGTACAAGACTATGGTAGAAAAAAAAAAAATCAAATCAAATCGAAGTCTTAAAAAATTAGTAACAAAGCATTAATTTGAAAGAAGCCTCTGTGTAAAATTACCTGCTTTGGAAGAGATGAGGTTTCCAGTGTAGCAACTGGTATTTGCTGCTTTGTAAATCCTTCCCTGAGCAGAAAGAAAAAAGAACTGGAAAAGTAACTAAAATTGCTAGCACACTGTACCAAATGTATTCCTTTTCAATGACTTTGAATTTGACTCAGTTTTCAAAGCATATTATATAGATATTTTAACTGCCAAAGCTATCCAAAAGCTTTCCAAAAAAAGCTATGCTTTTTTCCTGCTTCTCTCCTCAACATGAACTCTAATGTGACATTTTTGCTGGTGGTACAGACACTAGAATAGCATCCTCCTGCTTCTCCTTCTTCTCCTCCTGCTGTTCTGCTGGCCCAGCAAGGCTAATGAAAGTCAAAACTCACTTTACATCAACACAGGCAGTGTAAGTTGTCACCAGACTGGCTTTCCACCCATCATGAAGGATTCTGAACACATCCTGCACTTCACCAATGAGGACTTTATCCTCCAAACAGCCCACACCTAGGCTTCAAAAGAAGGAATCAGATTTCAGAGGTGACTGTGGAAAACTGAGTTTTTCCTTTCCTGCTTTCAACATGAAAAATGTTGTAACCACCAGACATAAAACTCCAATGGGTTAAATTATCTGGAAAATGCAGGTGCTTATCTAACACCTCATCTACTCAGAAAGTGCTGTTCAAGGTTGTGGATGACGGACAGCAGAGAATTTGGCCCTACACCGTTCTGAGAGTCCAGTCAGTAGTACTCAAGAGTTTGCCGCTCTTCAAATACTGAATTAAACAAAAATCACCATTCCTGCAGCAGGTGCAGCTGGTCTGGATAATTGTACCTGATTCAGATAGTTACGATCCTGCAAACTTCAGAAAAGCACCTGGGTATTTTGACTCCTAGCGCCAACCAGTTTTTCAATCCAGTTTGCGATCAAGAGCTGAGGGAGGGCAGGACTACTTCTTTTGATGCAACGTGTGCTGATGTCATCTTTGAATGATCATACACCTACAGTGTCAGATGGCGTGAGATTATCACCAGGTTTCAGAAAGAAACAAGTAACTACTGGATGATTCTCATTCCTGGTGAAAATCCATGTATGGATACGATTATGCACCAATTTATCAGAGGGAAAGGGGTTGTCTGTAGTAAGGGTCCTTAGAAGCAGTCAGAGTTTGGAACATGGAAAAAATCCTCTCCTGTGGCCAAACTTCAGCCCGAGCAGCAGGTGGACATCAGGTCGGGTCCCCTGCAGGGACAGTCTGCTTCCCCTCCCCGGTCACACAGGCTGCATCACACCTTTATGCTAATGGTCCTCCATGGCCATAACGTGGGGCACTTAAATTGCATGGCACCGGCATTTCCAGGGAGGAGCACGTACAAAGCCGACGATTTGGCACGAACAGTCCTCACCGCGGTGACTTCGTCTGGAGCTCTGCTGTTCTAGGCGAGGCAGGGATCTGACCCTGTGTCTGGTGACTACAGCACGGGGGCAGGGTGGGACCTGGTCTTCCCAGCACCACTGACGATTTGCTCAGCCACCTCACTTGGCTTATAACTAACTTGTGATTTGGAAATTCAGTTTTTTCGTCTGCCAAGGGGGGCAAATTTATTTCAGGACCGGCATTGCGATCTTGCCTGTGGATGCTGTGAAATGTTGCAGGCTGTAACGCACTTAAAGATCCTTCAGTGAAACCATGCAAATGCAGTTATTATTAACTCCAGATTTATAGTAACACCTCAGGCAGAACTTACCAAACACATAAGAACAGTCTACAGGAGACAGATTTTATTTTTTTTTTTCAAAGAAAGAAACGTGTTTAATCTTGCCTTGAAGCTAAAGGGAAAACATGTACCCAGTGGGAGAAATTCAGTGGGTTAAGTTTTTCCAATTGCCACTCAGATAGAGGAAATTAAAATTATCTATTTTATGCTATCATTCAAAAGGACACTTACAGGACCAGAGATTTTTTTCCTCCATTGCCTTGAATGTATTTATTCTCTCCAGCAATATGTTACTGAAAATGTTGACTAGACAGGACTAGGGAATTTCTGTATGTGGAACAGCTGTACATCTGGAGTGCAATCTTGGCTGTTTTGGACAAATACAATGTTCTTGCAGTGAAAAATCTGTTTGCCCTGCAAAAATCAGTGCATTTGTAGAGAAGGTAAGGATTGCTTTTCTTGCAGGTGAGGGAAGCATGCTCGTACGCGTATGCAGGGAAGTATGCTCGTACGCGTGCATACAACAACACAGAAAGCTGATGTGTGAGGAGACACACGCCCATCCCTGCAGTGGGCAGGGTGTAGGAGGAGAAGAGGAATTGCCTGAATATTGCGGGAAAAGCAAGAAATCCTATTAAGGATTTATGCTGTTCCAGCAAAATAACTTCCTCGCTTGAAGCAGAAGCCAGCTTTTTCATTGTCTTTACTTCATTCGTGCTGACAGCGTGCAGTTCTTTGGTCAAGTTCAGTGCCAGTTTTGTACCAAGAGACTCATCACTAAGAAACAGGGTACTAAGCCTCCTACACCAAAGAATCATAGAATGGTTAGAGTCAGAAGGGACCTTAAAGATCATCTACTTCCAACCCCCCTGCCGTGGCAAGGGACACCTCCCACTAGAGCAGGTTGCTCAAAGCCCCATCCAGCCTGGCCTTAAACACCTCCAGACACGGGGCATCCACAACTTCTCCGGGCAACATGATACAGTGTCACCCTCACAGGAAAGAATTTCTCTCTAGCATCTAATCTAAATCTTCCCTGTTTCAATTTAAAACCACTACCCCTTGTCCCTCACTACAGTCCCTCTCCAGCTCTCCTGTAGGGTCCCTTCAGGTACTGCAAGGCTATTATAAGGTCTCCCCAGAGCCTTCTCTTCTCCGAGCTGAACAGCCCCAGCTCCCTCAGCCTGTCTTCATAGGAGAGGTGCTCCATCCCTCCAATCATTTTCATGGCCCTCCGCTGGACCCATTCCAACAGGTCCATGTCCTTCCTGTGTTGAGGACTCCAGAACTGGACACAATACTCCAGGTGGGGTCTCATGAGTGCAGAGTAGAGGGGGAGAATCACCTCCCTCTGCCGGCTTCCCACGCTTCTTTTGATGCAGCCCAGGATGCAGTTGGCTTTCCAGGCTGCCAGAGCACACTGCCAGCTCATGTTGAACTTCTTATCCACGAGCATCCCCAACTTCTTCTCAGGGCTTCTCTCCAGCCATTCTCCACCCAACCTGTATTTGTGCCTGGGATTGCCATGCCCCAGGTGCACGACCTTGCACTTGGCTTGGATGAACTTCGTGAGGTTTGCATTGACCCACCTCTCAAGCCTATCCAGGTCCCTCTGGATGGCATCCCTTCCCTCACCTGCACCACACTGCTTGGTGTCATCAGCAAACTTACTAAGGATGCACTCTATCCCGCTGTCCATATCTTCAACAAAGATGTTGAACAGCACTGGTCCCAATACTGACCCCTGAGGAACACCACTTGTCACTGGCTTCCACTTGAACATTGAGCCATTGACCTTTGGTCAGGTGGTCTGTAGCAGACCCCTACTGTAATGTCACCTGCCCCCATGCTCCCCTTAATCCTGACCCATAAGCTCTCCGTTGGGTCTTCATCCATCCCCAGGTGGAGCTCCATACACTCCAGCTGTTCACTGACACAGAATGCAACACCCCCCTCCTCATCTCCCCAGCCTGTCCTTCCTGTAGAGTCTGTACCCCTCCATTCCAAGACTCCAATCCATAAGAGCTATCCCACCACCTCTCTGTGATGCCAATAAGATCAGAGCCCTGGAGGCGTGCACCTGTCTCTTAACTCCTCTTGCTTGTTCCTCATGCTACGTGCATTCATGTAAAGGCACTTCAGCTGGGCGCCCGATGGAGCTGACTTACTGGCTGCAGCAGCTGCATTTCCCATTTCTGTTCTCAGTCACAGTTTCAGTTGCCTTTGAAACGTATTTCCAGTGTATTTTGGGTGGACAGCCTTGATATTGCTAAACACTTCCAGAGTGAAAGCAGTTATTTATTAGATGAATACATTTGAAAAAAATAGTGACGTGCACACTCAAAAATATGTTCTAGGGAAAGCATGTATGGGAGATGTCTGAGAAGACATTTGTGTGTAATAATTAGAATATGTTTTCATTTACACAGTGTCTCCTCCACGCACAAGGGAATATAACGAAATATAACTAAAACCGCATATCCTTACAAATAAAGGGAGAGAGAATGTTTCATACAAAGGTTAAACAAAAAAATCTGTTTAATGTCACTTTGGGGATTAGAGGAACCGGAGTAAAACAAACATCCAGAACAAATTTTGAGGGGTTGCTTCAGGAAAAGCACGTGTGTGAGTGTGTGCCATCACATCTGCATATTCAATACGTCTTGCTGGGACAGCTCGGGGAAAATAGGAAGCTGGAAATTTTCAGTGTGGGAATTAGATGGAAGAATGTGAACCATTCTAAACAAAACAGAGAAGTTGCCAGCTGACTTGCTAAAATGCCAGTGCTCTCTAGGATCCCTTGAAACAGAGCTGAGGACTGGCCTTGCCGTTCAGGCAGTGGGTAGGGAGCCAGGCGATCTGGACTGTATTCCTGGCCCTGCAACAAACCCAGCATGTGACGCTGGAAAGTCATTCAGCCCAAAGTTTCCAAAAACTGATTTTGTGCCTATACTACTGGGCACCTAGCGTGAGACAGTATGAGCGCAAACAGAGAGGATTTCAAACAAAACTAAGCCACAGGTACTAACTTACCATCCACAAGGAAGATACGTCTGGGGGGCTCAGTTTCATCCCAGATGCAACAGGGCTAAAATCTGTGAAGCAACCCAAAATGCTACAAAGCTGCAGGTACTGCATGCTTACCTCTCATTTTGCAGAAGGAGAGGGCTATGGCTCCGCAAAGCAGTATTATTTAGTTACCTGTTGTTTCTCACATCCTGGCAACCATTGCCATTCTATAAATATTTTCACAGGTTTCAATACATCTGAAGGTTTTTGTTTATGTTTCCTGCTTCAGGGCATCAAGGAATAATCTTCTTACGAAAGGATTCGCTGTTCCAAAAGGAGCATAAAGTATATAGACTGGGATTGCTGGCAAAAAGTGTGGAATAAGAACACCGACAAGACTAGGAAAATACTAGATCTCAGGGGTGAAATAGTGGAAAGAAAGCAGCTTTTCCACATAATTTAGTCAGCATGTATAGTGGAGGGGGCAGGGAAAGGAGTAAAAGCAGTATTTCTAGCTTACACTTTCCTGTGCGCACACATTTTTTTTAAAAAACTTCAGAACCATATGGTGTAAGAAAGTTGGGTGCTCATTGTACATGACAGATCTGGTCACACAGAATATTAATTTACATTATACTGTAGGCAAAAGATTATTGGGTTTTCTTCTGATTGGTGTAGAAACAAGTTGAAAGAACAAGCGTAAAACACCCATTTACATTGCCACCCCCAACAAAGTGAACTCTATACTTTCTTCCCACCTGGTTTGTGTCTGCCCCTAATTTTACCCCCAATTTTCAAAATTTTTGTTGTGCCCAGGGAGATAATACGCACTGGTGAAGTTAGCGGCTTGTATGGGGTTTTAGAGCATCCACATGTAATCAAGAACTGAGGCAAGAATAAAGGCACCTCCTTTTGCCACCACTTCTCTGTGCATCCACTGGAGTTGCAGCAGAAGACTTCCAGAAAATCAGGGGAATTTAGCACTGATAGTTTCCGTGCTGTTGATTTTTAGGAACAAGATGTTAAAATAACCTTCCTTTGGCCACAACTAATGCAAATCCTCCATTAAGTATAACATTGTATTTTGTACTTTTATGCTGCCCTTCCACATAAAACTGTACTTTGTAAGTCTCACTCGTAGTTCGTACCAGGCTCTAAGTGCAACTCTAATTTTCATAGCATGTTTCTAAAACAGTATTGCCCTATTTTTCAGTTTTCCTCTAAGAACTTATTTTGAAGTTCATGGTTGTAGAGCAGGTGACATAACTTTGTCTGGTGCTAGTGAGCAGCCAATTGCAGAATGCTATTTACTACCTGAAAATGTGCTGGTGGCCACAGTCCAGAGAGGGAGGAGTTAATAGTTAAAAGTAACACTACGGTAATCCATGGATATAAAAATCCTGTGTTTTAAGAACCCCACAGCTACATTTTTACCCTCTCCAGGCCAAGGAGGACTTACCTTCTTGTGAAGTTAACTCTAACTTTTGCTATTGCAAGAGTATATGAATTACCTGACCCTGGACCTTGCTCCTGGGACCCCATGCAAGGCTTGCCCAGACTGGGAGAAGCACAGGTACTGTTGCCTTCCCTTCCCTGGAGCTTCTGACAGAGAGGACAAGAAGCAGCTTCCCCAACAGCCAAATAACCCTTACATGCAAGCTGGCCATTATTGCTACATCTGCCCTGACTGCATGGAAACCTTCGGCAGAGGGGAGACTGCCCCAACTCTTCTCCAACCTTAGCCAAAGGCCAGAACTTCTCCTCCATCCCAGGCTGAACATGCTGGCTGGCAGTGGAGCTATACACACAAACCTTCATCCGTCTCTGCTGGGTTTTGGACTAAACAGCTGTTACAGAGGAAGATTTCACAAACCTGTTGCTGTAACAGGTACCCCGCAGCATGTTGGATACACGTTTCTGCTGTGACTGCAAGGGCTGCCCCTTTTAGATCCTTTTGTAGGGGTCTCAGAGTTCAATCCCCAGGAATGGCTTATGAAAGCAATTACTATCTGAAAGGTCTCTTTGTTTTTGTGCCACTGTTTTTAATATTAATTATTACATCAGATAGTTTCTGCCATCTCAATCCTCTTTGGTACTGCTAATAAAGAAATGACAAAGCTCAACACTTAAAATAGCACCCAATGCTATGAACTGCAAGCGCTGAGGTTTTGGATTTTACATCCTGACCTCCCAGAGCACTTTCCCTTTGATGATTTTAACCATTGAGTGCTGAGCTTTGTACAAGCCACAAAGGGTGTGACATGCATGACCGAGTCAGAGAATCACCTGCAGCCAGGGGCTCAGGTCACTTGCTGTAACTACCAGACAGTCCTGTCCCACAAGAGCAGACAAGACACACGTGATAGGTACACAGCATCCAACTGCAGTTGCCTGGACCATAATACAGTATTTTGGTTCTTCAAGCGATCCTTTCATTTATGCTTGGTTTAATCTGTTACAGCAGCAACAGTCACTGGCCAATTTAATGGCAATTAATGGAATATAGCCCAGAACTCCCGTGCTTTACATTCTTTGGCCATTCTTCCTCATATCAGTATAGCTGTATTTTCATCAGCTATTGACTGACAAGTAAAATCAAAACCTGAAGAAAATAGTCAAATTTGGAGCTGCAATCTGCATTCTGTCTCAGCATCTAACCACCTATTCACAGTATGATGTATTTTGAATAAGCCACTGATGGCACCAGAAAATAGAGGGGCAGACAGACCAGAATTGCTTTGTGCAGGAGCAACCATGTAATCCTAAAACATAGTTTCATGCAGCACCTATTAGACACATGATACCTGCAAAGTACAGTTTTTAATTTTTAAGAGAAGCTTCATAGTGACCTAAACTACACAACAAAGCTCTGTAATGCGCAAGAGGATTCTAACGTTACAATTTCCAAATAACCCAGTGATTAGTTACATTTTCTTCATAATCTCTGGTCAAAAAAAACCAAACATGACCAGCATGACATCCAAAGGAAATCAATTCACTTAGCAGATGTATCATGATTTATACATGTGTGCATGCGTGTACATACATATGTATATGCTTATGTATCTAAAACACATGCATTACACACCTGTTCTGCTGACACATAAATGCACAAGTCTTAACAGGGATCTTTGTCATGTAATTACTGGTTGCGTTCACAGGAGAGTTCTAGGGGATCATTCCTGCTTTATATTCAAGAAAGGAAAGGAACCTCTAAACCACCCCATCGCAGCTTCCCTGACACCTTGCTAAGAGCAGGAAAAGCCTACAGCAGAAGCCAGGGGTCCACTCAGTGTGAAACACTGATGAGCACCATGTTCTCTCCAGGACAAGCTGGCACCCTTGTTTGGCTGAGCCATGTTAGGAGAAGGTGCTTTTAGGTGTTTAGCAGTGCAAAAGGACCGTTTTAGTCTCATCCATACATAACTATTCCCCAAATTGACTTTTCAAGAAGTACCACTAAACCAACGTTAAACCCAGTTTAAGACCATAGGTTGTGTCAGGCTTAGTAGATTTTAGTGGACATGCTTCAAATCTGATGAAGAAAGCTTGGGCACCAATTTATGAAGGACAACTGCAACCCCCTGGAACAAAGCTGACACCAGAAGCTGAACCAGTCCCAAAACAGCATTAGCTGAACTATTCATTAAAGCCAGTTGCATTTTTTGGGTAAGGAGAAATTTCCCTGCTATAGCTTAGACTGCTGCAAAACGCTTTAAACTGAGAAGTACTGTAGCGGTGGGCTGGACAAAAGGACTGAAAACCCAACATCAGCCAGGAAATTAGCTAATGGATTGTAACAGGCTACACCCCAAACAGCACCAGCCTGCAGTCTCTGCAACAGATGAGGGAGGCTGAGGCCATCCATGCCTTGTTTTTTTTCAAGGGTGGGAAGTAAAGCACCACCCTTTAAAGTGAAAGCCTAGGTCTACAGACCTGCCTGCATGAATGAGGACCCTGCTGGGCTCCTACCTGCTTAATGTCCCTTTGATCATCATAGCTGTACTGAGTGGAGCACAGGAATCCGAGCTGCTGGTATACCCCTTCCCTGCAGCTTTCCCTGCTCCCTCGGATAAAGTTGCTGTTCGCTTCTCAGGCACTGGGATGTGGGGCAGGTGGGGCAACAGGAGGGATGAGCGACCGCAAGAGAAGGCAAGCAGGAACACAGTCCCTCAAGGAGATGGGTCAGGGAAAAGAGAATGGTTAGCTAGGCAAGTGGGGGGTGAGGTGGGGAATGTATTACTTTAGCAATTAATTCAAGGTTAAATGGATCAAAAGAGGACGCACTTATTGTTCAAGTTTGTCTCCTGCAGTCCCAGTGGTCACCGCCCATAGGTAAGAAAAAGCCAAAGGCCAAGAAGATACCTGGAGGTAAATTCTCGAGTTTTCCATTCCACGGCTGAAGCCATGAAAATGCAGAAAGCACATGGTGTAAGGTAGCAGAAGAAAAGGAAGGGTGTTTGTTATCTCTTAAATGACTAATTTGAGCTAAAATTGAGAAGCAAAACCACCACGTAGGTCCAGACTGAGATGGGAGCTGCAAAAAGACATGGTGGATGTTATGCCCGACCATGCAATAATACATACAGGATGGTGCAGCTTTATCAGCAGGAATTACTTCCAATCGCAGAAGTAACACGAGTGAGTTATGCAGATCCTCCTGAGCCCCTGCCAAGCAAAACTGTCCAGCCCCCGCTGAACACCGGTGTAATTGGGGAAAAAACAAAACAAAACAAAACAAAACAAAACAAAACAAACAAGAATGAAACATCTATCTGGCAAGTGCTTTCAAAAAAAGAGAAAAGCGGCTGTTGGGAGCAGAGCTGCTCAAGGGGCTGGAATGCTGGAGATGGTTCCAGGGGAGTGGAGCAGCCATCAGACTGCATACGAAGCAGGCAGAGATTTTTAATAAAATGCAGTTTATCACAAAGTGATTACCACCTCCTATTTATACCATATGAGATAATGAAAAAACATGGCACATACTTCCTTACTCCTGGAGACACAAAATCAGCTGACTGACCATGTGGTAAATTGGCCCTTTTGGTGCACTTTTGTCTCTAAACCTCTATGTCCAAGCATCAGTCATTTAGACAAAGCAAGCAACAAAAATCTACTAGAAAAATACTTTCTGTGCTCCTCCCCCCAAAACAACTCCATGGTAGTTTAGGATTATAAATCCGAATTCCAGGGCTGTTTCATTTAACACATAAATCTTAATTGTTCACAAGGAAGCACAGACACCTGAAGTGTGTAATGTGAGAAAGGGAACTTTAGGGCTTCCAGAAAATGCATCATCTATTTCTAACCTTTGCTGCTTACACACAACAGATGTTAAAATGTAAAGAAAAAAGTATTTCAGGTAAGCTTTTATGCCTTTAAGAGGCACACCTTTCCCTGCTCCCCTCAAATGTGCTTTGAAGGTGAACGGCTTAGAGAGAGGAAATAGCACATTATTCTCACACTAAGATTCTGCAGTTGAATTTGGGATAATACAGTAAAAGAGTTGATTAGCGCTCTTTCAGAACGGCTTGTGTAACATGCTTGTAGCTTTGCTGGTTATGAGTAGCGCAACAATCACTAAGATACACCAACACCACCTTTGTACCACATTGCTTTCACGCATTCCCTGATGTCTGCCATTCTCAGTCTCTCCCAAAGTGATCCCCCTGTCTGCAGCCAAGCAGTCCTCACCGAGGCAGAACCACGGGGCCCGCCAGACACCATACCTTTCACCCACTCCTCACTTCATGGAAGAATAATCATTTTGGTTGCAACGCTCTACAGCTGCTCCAAGGACAGAAGCAGATTTGCAGTGTGGCTGCTCGGCTACATCTATTCCCCTTAATCATTTTTGTGTTATGCTGAGGGCTAACCACCACCCCCAACAGCGCAAAACGACATAAATAATGCTACAAAGAAAATTCATACTGGTCGACAACACGCTCCAGCATCTACATGGGGCTGCAGCTCCATAATCATTAAAAAGCAGGTCTGCACATTGCTGGATCACCCAGGAGTACAAATTTGATCGGGATGGGGCCAAGGCACGTGATCGCGCTTCTGCTGAATGAGCCAGAGCACACGATACAGGGCCAACGCCAATTTTACGCTGGCCATACGCCAGCCGCAGGGGTGCAGACGATACCTGATCTGGCTGGAGCTGTGTACAGTTGATACCTGATCCAGCATAAAGTCTGCTAGTAAAAAGTTAACCTGTCAAAAACTTCTTAACTTGAGCAGGCAGAGTGAATGAATACCAGGTCAGTGCTTCGCATCCTGCGGCCACCCCATTTTTGAGCCAACAACAGGAGCTGCACTGCTGGGTTTTCTGCATTGCCAAACCACAGCCTAATGTCGACAGCAATGCTTCTATGCACGGGGATCTCATTGCAGGATCAGGGCTTAAGAGTCCTTCAACTCACATTGCCTCTGACTGAAAAGTAAAAAAGGAAAGGAATAAGCAGAATGAAATCTAAACATTTAACCTCTAACTAGTCAAGAGTCTACTAATGTGGAACCTGTAGGCGAAGATGAAGCCATGGGCATTTCTACAGCAGATAAATTTAAATGACTAACAAAAATTCAGTTCTTTCAGGTTAGCAAGAGTCTCGGTACAGCAAACACATCAGTAACTAAGCTGATTTTAGTAACATTTTAGTAATCCAAACAATATTAAAAATGGAGCCTGTTGTGTTGAACAAATGTGAACTTTTTTTTTTTTTTTTTTTTTTTTTAAACCCCTTTGGCAAAAAGGGGGAGCNTTTTTTTTTTTTTTTTTTTTTATTTACAGCCCTTTGGCACAGAAGGGCAGTCCTGCTCTTTTGAAATGGTTTTGAAAAGCCTTACCTGATCTCTGCTAGAACTTAACCCATTTTTAACACTGCAGCTATATTGCCCAGTGTTGAAACATGCACAGTTACCATTACAGGAGGCTACAGACACCTAGAAAGTGTAGATTTCAGACACTCGTTCCTGAAATTGCTAGAAATAACTGAAAATCACTTGGTTTACGTGAGCACTTCCAACTATTTTCAGAGCCAGTTCAAGCAGACCATGAGCTGAAAG
The DNA here is from genome assembly GCA_013398155.1 of Pedionomus torquatus. Taxonomy (NCBI): domain Eukaryota; kingdom Metazoa; phylum Chordata; class Aves; order Charadriiformes; family Pedionomidae; genus Pedionomus; species Pedionomus torquatus. Next base: position 355,834 of record VZRU01021345.1, on the reverse strand, counting down.
CCATTTTCAGAAGTTTCTCCATCACTGAGGTCCTGATGGTCCACCCAGAGATCTAGCAACCTTGACAGTTATCCAGATCTCCGAGCTATTTACACCCATGCCCCTATCTCTCCCGCCGGCATGTCTGGACACGCAGTTCCTGCATTTTGGTCCTCAAGGCCATCACACAGTCCCGAGGCCAAGCTGCAGACCGCAGCCGCCTGTGCCCCAACGGACAAGGGCGAGGCGCTGGTCCGCTTCCCCCTTTGCCATAGCGGCTTGAGACCCTGCCTCTCCTCAGGGGGTCTTGGCGG
>VZRU01021345.1:320169-350439 GCA_013398155.1 Pedionomus torquatus | reverse complement strand
TTTTTTTTTTTTTTTTTTTTTTTTTTTTTTTAATTGTCACTGGCAATGGTGTTTACAGGGCAGTGACAAAGCCAGTGTCCCCCCTTCTTCCCCCAAGCCCGGCGGCGGGGCTCCCTCACCCCACTGCCCCCTTCCTGCCTCCAAGGAGGGGGAATGCGAAATGGTGGAAGAAGCCGGGAGCCATTGTTCAGGAAAGTTAAAAGAGGAGCTGTCCTTGCTTGCTTGCTCAGTCATGCATACTCAATCCAGCCGGGCCCGGGTCCCTATGGAAAGGAGGAGGGCGATTCTTCCCCTCTTTTTAACATTCCTCTCCAGGCCTGGCTTGTATTTAAGCTGNTGGTCTGAAGTTCCTGGACATTTGCATTTTAAGCACTTCCAGCGCTGAGCAGGCCACTTTGTTCCCCCCCTTCCCTTCCCTGTGCTACCCAGCGCCAGCAGCTCTCGCCTGGTTGGATGTCCTACCGAAGGAAGTCCCCTCCTGGCCTGGGTGCCTCTGCCTCCACAGGTATTTTTGGTTCAGGTTGGATGTCTTCGTTGCCAGCTTGAGCCCCTTCACCCCTTTTACATCATTTCAGAGGGAAAAAAATAGCACCCAGCTCCACCCCTCTTAATAAAACACCACTATCTCCACATCCTAAGGACCTGGACCATCTCTAGGTTTGGACTTTGGGATGCACGTTGTTTCCCCCCTCCCTTTTTTCCAAGACTTCCAAGCTTTCTGCTGGGAGCCCATCACAAAAGCTGCATTGTTCTCTTTAGGGAAAGCCACCACAATTGGATCTAATTGAGCCTGACACTATATCCATCTTTCTTTCCTAGGAGGGAGGTGTGGGGTCTGACCTTCCTGTGTTAAGAAAAAAGTTTACAGTAACTTCTTGAGCAAAAAAGAGGATGTATGTATGAGTGTTATAAACAACGGGAATTCAAAATCAGGCTCCCATTACCACTGAAAGTGTAAATGTTCCTGGGGTAGGCAGCAGTTCCAGCCAGGGATGGGGAATGATCTATCTTTCATAAGACAGGCATGGCTGGAGGTACAGTCTAGGTTTTTCCCTGCTGGATTTGAATGAAAATGGCCATCTCCTTATTAAGCCCCACATTCACATAGACAATAGTGGGACATCTATATCTAAATATAATGCGTGTGCTCATAAGTTCCATAATCAGACCTAGGACAGGATTTTTTCCCCTAGAAGAACCCCAAATTTCCTCTCCAAACTTAAAAAAAAAAGGAAACCAACGCCAAAAACACTGCCCACGTGGCCTGCCATGCTCTTTAAGGGGAAGCCAAGCCTAAGGAAACTGCCGAAACCAACGCCTCCCTGAAGCCCAGCAGTCAGACACCCTGGGCTCTTTCCACAGACAGAGCAAGTGCCCCTCATGCCTTCTTCTCATGCTCTGGAGTGACAGCACCTCCTTGGGCACAGAGGCAGTCCTCACTGTCCAGCAAGGCCAGGGCTGGGGAAACGCACATGTTTGCTGGTAAAGAGAAGGGCTCCTTAAAATAAATAACCCATTGCCAACAACCATAGAGCAATTACCACATGACTCCTCAGGGTAACAAGGAAACTTAATTTTTACTCTCCAGCCGTGCTTGAATTTTTGAACATGACTCAGTTGGCAACTGGGGTAGAAAACAATAAAAAAACCCCCAAACACAACAACCACCACCACCACCACTATATGGAAGCAAACTGGAAGTCTCCTATCAGTGTGAGCGAGCCTCCCGTGCCCCAGCGGTGGCTTTGCTGCCAGCCTTTGCAGCTGCGCCCAGCAGTAGTGCTCCCAGCCCGCCCAGCTCTGCCAGCTGGGGCAGCAGGGTCCCTTGCCTACCGGAGAGCAAAGCGGGGCACGGAGGGTGGAGGATTAACGAGGGACCTGCTTTATGGACTGGTGGCTCTGAGGAGCAGAGGGGCCACACTCGAGAGGTGGTGGCAGAAAGCAGGAGCAACGCAAGGTGGGGAATGAAGAGACTGGGCAGGAGAGGAGGTGGCCATGGAGCAAAGGGCAGCGGTGTGGGGCGGCACCTTGTGAGCTGCAGCAAAGTCCCTGTATGTTTGGGGGTCCCTGATCTGCTCTGGCAGCTGCTCCCTGGCTGGAGCCGGTGGCTGGCTCCATGCCCCAGGAGACGGGGAGGAAAAGGCAGCTCCCACCTGGGTCCTACTGCCCTTGGACTAGCATATGGGAGGTCCGTGCATGACAGATTTATACATTTTGTACCTTCCCGCTCCACGCTGTGGGTTTGGCTGAATCAGTTTGTCGTGGTGATTCTGGGGTCCTTTGTTTGCCCGTTAATAAATAACGGGGTCACGGGGCAGCTGTCACACAAAGCGCCTGGGGCCTGCGCTAGGACAAGAGGTGATCGCTGTGTTAGACAGAACAGAGCTCGCTTCTGAACCTGCCCTTTGGCGATCAGGGAAGAGTTAAAACAAGAGCTGGGTGGCCAAGACACCCAAAGTTTTCCGGAACAAAAGCTGGAAGTTAGTAGAGGCTGCCATTAACAGCTCAAGGGTAGATGTCCCTTGTACCGGGCAGCCTCACTATGTCCATATGCAGGATGCTTCTAGCAAAGCGGACCCTTTTTTGTTTTCTTTTTTTTTTTTTGCCCTACTCTATCTTAAATCCCACTCTTTTAGCCCGCAGCCCTGGCCTTTTGGGGAGGAAAAACCTAATCGATAAACTCAACTGGGTGGTGCGGGCTGGATGTGATGGAGGACCCCTCAGGACATCAGCGAGGCCCCACGCCAGAGCTGCTGGCTGGGCTGCATGACGTTCCCCACCGCAGCCAGCCAGGCCGGCCCGCTCAATTCCCCAGCCCCAAAGCTGCACGGAAGAAAAGAGCTGGAGAGGGTTCATCAGGCTCCTGTGCCAGAACTTAAGTCTCCAGCCATGTTTGGCAGGGACGCTAGTGCTGCTCCCCCTTCTTTAATTAAATCTACCAAATGGATTGGCTCAATGGCAGCCCAACCTGAAACAGCACCGTGGAGATTTCGAAAGATCCAAATCCGATCTGTCCTTACGACAGAAAAATGAGCGGAAATGGGATTTTCCTAAAAGATTTCCTAAGATTTGGGGCGTGTTTTGGAAAGGGTGTCAAAAGTTTAATACCAGGGCCTGGACACATGCCCTGAGAAAGTATTTCCACATGAGAGGGTTACTGAGACAAACCAAACTCCCCTTCTGCTTACAGGAACTAACTCAGATCTAGAAATAAGCAACTCCTCCTAGTTATTTTCCTTCTTTTCAGCCTTGTCTCTCTGGGCACTGTTTAGAGGTCTGAAGACGAAACTGTTTACCCTTTCAGCTTGAAAAAAAAAAAAAAAAGCAATCCCCCCAAAAAATTTCCTTAAGGTTCATCCTCTTCCTCCTTTCTCCTTCCTCTTTTTCTCCCTTGTCACGTCGCAACTTTACAATCGCCGGGCAACTTAAGGGGCTTGGCAGGTGGTCACCAGAGGTGTACAGACAGCAGCACACAGACACCGATCACAGCTTTGGGGCCAGCAGCCTCTCTCCTTGTCCGCTGAGCTAAAATACCAGGTGCCCAGTACCAATAAAACCCTACCACTATCTCATTTCATGACAGCCACAGTTGCACGCCCAGGACCACAGCTTCAGTGTGAAGCACGTGTCTCACTTCAGCACTATAAACTCCTCTTGCTACCTATTGAGAAGTCCTATAAGGCTGCTTGTGCCCCAAGCAAGCTGGTTTCCAGAGGAAATGGTCTGAAGTTGCGGCAGGGGAAGCTTAGATTAGATATTAGGAAGAATTACTTCACTGAGAGGGTGGTCAGGCACTGGAACTGCCTGCCCAGGGGGGTGGTGGAGTCACCATCCCTGGAGGCATTTAAGAAACGTGTAGATGTGGCACTTCAGGGCATGCTCTAGTGGCTGAGATTGTTGGGTTGGATGATTTGTTTTGTGGGATTTGATTTTTTTGCGGGGTGAGTGTGGTGGTGGGGTTTTTTTGTGTGTGTGTGTATGGTTGGACTCGGTCTCAGAGGTCCCTTCCAACCATGAAAATTCTGATTCTGTGAATCCTCCAGGCTTGCGCAGCCACCCAGAATGCAATGCCTGCCTCTCAGCTCTGGCAAATCTCCAGCCGCCAAAGCGCTGTACGCCAGAGGTGATGGGGACACCGAGACCCCCTCGGGCCAATTCATCTGTCAAAACTCCCAGGAGAGCCACAGTGGGGACAAGGCGGTAGGACAGCAAAGCGAACGCTGCCTAAGATGCTGGTGGGGCTTCGGCGCTGGTGCGGGCTGGGTGAACATCCTCCNGGTCAACCCCGCCGCCCACCCCCGGGGAACTCCGCCGGGGCCCGTACGGCTCCCCGGGGGTGGGCGGCGGGGTTGACCCACGCACCCCAGCAAACCGATTAATTAATTCAACCTCACGTTTATTAATTAAAATTAATTAATTCTCACGGGGCTGACATCCCCAGCCGGGTCCATGTCTCACTCGAGGGTCACCTGAATCAGGGTAAGAAACTGGATGGGCAAGAGGGCGACATTTGGCAGCCTTGGACCAGCTCTGCAGCGGCAGGAACCTGGGTGGGATGGCCGAGGTCAAAGCTACACAGAGATAGAATCATAGAATGGTTAGAGTTGGAAGGAAGATCACCAAGCTCCAACCCCCCTGCCATGGGCAGGGACACCTCCCACTAGAGCAGGTTGCTCAAAGCCCCATCCAGCCTGGCCTTGAACACCTCCGGGGATGGGGCATCCACAACTTCTCTGGGCAACCTGTTCCAGTGCCTCACCACCCTCATAGCAAAGAACTTCTTCCCAACATCTAATGAAAATTTATCCTCTTCCAGTGTAAAATCCTCACTGAGGGTTTTTGCACCATAAACCAAAATGGGAAGCCACAGTTGGTATAGCAGGACCACTGCTTGACACCCCATCACCGCATGAGACCTGCATGCCTCAGCCTGAAGCAGCTGTCTTCTAGAAAACACCAATCCTAGATATAGTACTGCCTGAAGTCTGCATCTCCTGACATCTCTAGCTTGATGCTAAGAAAATTATTTTCTTGTCTAAGATTTTTTCTTTTCTTTTTAAAGTATGGAAGCATGAGAATGGTAAAAGAGCAGTCAATCTTAAATGCTTGGATTATTTTAGTTCAGTTATGTTGTGTAGGGCTTTACTATGTTGTTGGCACGGTTACTCCATGGGGTACCTCCATAGTGATTAACGTGTCTGGAGCTAGATATGCATGTCCTTTTTAGCACCTAACCTTGAATAGGTTTTTTTTCCTTCACCTCTCACACTGCTGCTACAGATGGTGTCTTTTTCAGAAGCAGCTATACTATACTTTACTATAACTGATAATTAGCTTCTGTATAGCTCTTTATATGCAAAGACATCCAAAGGGGTAAGTATCATCACTAATGGGGAAAGAGGTGTGGAAGCAACTTGACTAAGGCTACATCCCAAATCTGAGTGGCCAAAGAGTGCTTCATGTCCACCAGTCCAAATTTTCCAGCTGGGTTTAACCCTGGAGAGGAAGAATCAGGACAGAGAAACACTGTCCCGTGACACAGAGGACATCTTCCTACTCTTCCCCCACCAGGCTCTGCCACACAGAGCCACCAGAAGCACTGGTGTACAAGCGTGGGCTGTGCAAGAGCTCCCAGCAGCAGGAACCACTCCAACAAGCCAAAGACGGCTTTTATTTCAGGCAACAGCGAGTCTCACCAAACAAATGCCGCGCTGACAAAGAGCGCCGCCTTGACAGCCCTGAAGGCCGAAATCCCGTCACAACAACAGGTACGGCTCAGATTGCAGCTCTCACAGCTGCTCTATCTACATCTTCACCAGGACTGTCCCTGCAGCGATGCTCAATGCTCAGGGACCACCCATGCAGATCAAAGACAGGGGCAGGACACGGTCCTTAAGACTGCAAATGCTATTGCCCCTCATGGTTTTCCTTCCTGAGAGGCACCTGTCCATTAGCAAAAACTCACCCAGACCACACCAAAGACTGACCCAGCAGCAGCAGCAACTTTTGGTTTCCAGACCACATGGCGCAAGGACTTGTACCAGGGCTGCCTGCTCCTTTCCCCTCACCGGCCAGTTTCAGACACAGCGTGCCGGGAGGGACGTCAGGGGGACACCGTTTCCCCCACACACCTGCCAGGGACTCAGACAGACAGGGGGAAGCTGCATGTGAGCGGCTGGGTGTAACTTCCACCCTGTCCCCAGTGCCAAAAACAAGCATGTTAAAGCTAATCTACCCCTGTCTCAGCTCAACTGCTTTTCTGTGACTAAGCCCCTTATAATGGTTGTACTAAAATCCCCTTTTGATGGAAAAAATCCCAGCTGGAAGTTTCGGGCAGCGGCACAATGTGCAAGTCTGCGTGTCCCTTTCCCCGGCTTCACAAAAGCTTCTAATCGAGTGGAAAATTTGCTGGAGGCCAGAGGTTTAGGCCTGCAATTATTTTTTAAGGGATTATCAGGAGAGAATGGGGGTACTTACGACCCTCCCTCTCTTTGTGTTTCGCTCTGTGCCGCTTTCAGACAGACTCAGCCAGAAACCTAAACCACCGCAGATGGATCCAGTGAAGCCAGGGCTGGGCTGGGCGTGTGGCACGCCTCCTCTCTGTCCTACAGGATGGACCCCAGCCTCCTGGTTAGAAAAGTCCTGCTCCACCACTGTTCAGTGAACAGAAACCCTTTTCCACTAGCAACACTAGAAGTCTATTTTTAAAAAGGAAAAAAAATTTAGTAACAGCTTGAGAAAAAGCAACCAATTTCAGTCCTGTGAGCCCCACTGAGCTGAAGCACCAAGGAGCAGGCCACCGGACAGGCTGGGCTTTGGCCCTGCAAAGCCATCGTGCAGGAGGTCTTGCACAAGTTCCAAGCAGCCAGCTCCAACAAAGACTTGGCACCAAAGACATGTGCTGCAACAGCCAGCTCTGAAGGGCCTTGCTCCAAGGATGGATCCCAGGGTCAGGGTCCTCGGTGCTTTCACTTCCTCCAAGAAGAGTCAGACACCTCTGAAGCTTCAAAACAACTTCTTGCTGGTCATGAAGCCACTTATTGTCAAAACACTTCGGATGAGCTGGCCAGAAGAGGGACACCACTGCTCTCCTGCCTGAGGAGCTTCACACCTTGCTCAGAGCTACCAGGAACTGCCTGCGCTCACACGTGACCCAAAATTGGGTGATTCTCCTCTACTGTCAAATTGTCATGATCCCACTTGCATGCAAGCAAGCCAGCCATATGCCCTGCAAGCAAGCCAGCATGTCCTGCTTTGAAGAGTAGCCTAAGGAAGTGGGAGCCTGGCTTTGATTCCTCCCTCCCTTCGTAGCACTTCAAACCTACCCCTCCAGGAGAAAGCACTAACCATCAGCCCTCAGGCGAGGCCCGGGAGAATGGGCCACTCTTCACTATCCCCATATAAGCCACACTACGCTGCGGATGATTATTCCAGATGCAGTGCAAGAAACAGAGTAGACGAAGGAAATAACAGCTATAGACCACGGGCATTTACTCTGGAGGCCCATCTCCTTCTGAAATCTCTTGGTGCATTGCATAAAGCAGCTGTTGAATAAAAATGCAGGAAGAGGTTTTGATCCCTGAGCCTTCCAACCATTTGACTGCTCTAAGATGTTTCAAAAGAAAGTGGCAGCTGCCACTGAGTTTTTGATCTTATCATGTCCATGTGCGCTAGGTGTGCTCCAAAAACACCCGGGGAGGCTGAGCAGCCAGGATGCTTGCTTTCTGGATCATGATCAGATTCAAGCAGTTTCGGGCAGGCACATAAGTACAACACTCAGCACCCGAGGGGTGTTAAAATAAAAATAAAAACCCCAGACAAACAAACACAGAGAAAAAGACAAATGAGGCATTTATGGAATTTAGATGCCTCCAGGAGCTAGGTGGTGCCTGAGCTGGGGGTTTTGATTTTGCAATTTTGAATACTGCCTAATTGTCATTAGCTTTATTTTGTTTTCTTGGATCAGGTCTTTTGCCCTTCTATGCCTTATTTTCTCCATCCACAAGGTCACTGTCTTACAACTCTGCAAAAACAGCAAGACAAAAAGACAAATGGCCTAGCCTGCTCATAATTGCTCATTAAGGCTGATGTGCTTAAAGATACTCTGTACGTGTTTACCTTCTGGAAGATGGATGAGTCTGTTCTCCAAGACAGCTTGAGAGCTTCACGCTCCAAAGATGAGGAACCAAGAATCACCAATGACTAGTAGTGTAGGATATGACCTGTGTGATTCAGCAGCAGTACAAGAAATGTAAGGTCAGGTGAAAAGTCAGCTCCAGCTCCATCTTCTCACCCTAATAAATTGAGAGCCTCACTCTCAGAGTCCCGAATCTTTCTATTTATATACATACAGCCTGCTGTCCACGGATAACCTTGAAAAGCCCTGCTTACAGTATCGCTGAAACACCGGGGAGTTCCAGAGATCACCTTCCAAATTCTGCATGGAGGCAGGATCAAGTATTCTTCGATCATCCCGACAAGGGTTTATCGTACTCATTCCTAACACACTCCCTAAACGCATAGGCTGCAGCCCCACTACTTCCAGTTTACTTTTAATAATTGTTCTCCACATCCACCTTAAATATTCTATTTTTCCTGCAGTGTTTTTTATGCTTTCCACAACTGGCAACAGAAAAGAGCTGATGACGATTCCATTTTAGGCAACCTCTTATGGCCTGGACCACAACTGCTTTCCCTTAGTCCTCACACTCACAGGTGCAGATGCATCTTAAATACAACGTGCTCCAACTTCACCTCTGTGCAGGGCGTGCCTTGCGAAGAGCCCAATTATTACGCTGCATTATACGGGTGGGTTTCTAGATATATGATAAATGTGTCTGGGAACTACTATGATTCTCCCAAATGTTTGTGGCCTGCAAGACTTGAATCCAGAATTCCAACCTGAAGCATTTTGCTCACCGGGATGTTATAGAGATTTTATATTTTACAATATTGCTATAAAATATATCATAAAGAAATCATAATGATACAACTTGCACTTGTAAATTGTTAAAGCTTCCTAAAACATATAGGTAACTCAGTATCGACTCTGAGCACTTGAACTCTTATTTTATAGATACCTGCCAACCCCACTCCTTTATCCTCCTTATGGGTGTTCTCTCATATTCCTTGATCTAATAGCAGTGCCCCCCACAGTGGTCACTGAGGACTGTATTTTTGTCCCCTACCCAGGGGCCATTGATGGAAACATGAGGGAAGTGCTCAGTTCAGTAAGACTGAAGATAACCAGCATTTCACTTGCAGCTACACAAAGTTGAAGGACCTTATTTTTCTAGCGTAACATTAAGATGCAAGTGAAAAGAGGGAACTGACATGCCACGACAACTGGAACTGTTTGAGTTTGACACCCCACCAAAACTGTCCTAGCAAGAGCACAACAGACCTTTGAACTGGATTGGGCTCTTGGCAATTCCATCACCAGCACAGGATGTCCTACAGTCACAAATGGAGTGACAAAAATCCCTTTCCAGCTCTCAGCAGGGTAGTCGTGCTGATGGTCACTGGACTCCAAGATGGTATGGAGCACAGGTAGGTACTTGTTTCCTGCTCACACTGTCACTGCTACTTTCAAGACGGAGTTTCAAGCTCATCACTGAACAGGAGCACCAAACTACAATACAGTAGAGAGATAACATTGCTCATCCAGGAAATTACAACTCTGTGTCTTACCCAGTGTATTGCCATGGCATTTAGCTATGCAATGCAGTGGGCATCAGTGGCAGTGACGTGAGGCAAGTGAAGAGGCTTATGGCTTGAATTTTTAAGAGTCTAGGGACTCAGATGTCCCAGAGCAGCATGAGAGCTTCTGGTGGCTTTTCCCTCTCAGGAAAAACAATGGAGTGGATTCTGTTCAAGGCTTACCATATGACTGCAGCCAAGTTCTGCCTCCTCTCTGCATCTCAGCTGCTTTGTGCTTAAACCTAAGAGCAGTATATACCTAACTCAAAAGAAAAGCTTATTTTTGGAAGTTCAAAAAAATGCTCAAGACTTCTGCAGGGAAGTCATCAAAGAAGTCTCAAACATAATTCCCCCCTATTCCTGTGCCCAGGGCACAGTACAGGAAACTCGTCAGAGCCTCCCAACAACGTTTGAGGAAGTCCCAGCACATGTTCATTACTGCCCCCTCCATAACATTTCCCTAAAGAACGGGCCTCATAGACAGAAGGGTTTCAAAACATAGCTCGAGTGCAGTAACTGCAGACATGCCGTGTCAGACAGGGGCCTGGTGTTGAAAGAACTGTCTATATATTTAGCTGTATATTCTTACAAACATTTAAAGAAGCTGTTGGATCCAAAAAGGAAGGACAAGTTCTTATTATTATGAAAGCTGGGGGGTTTCCAGGGTTGCTGGTGTGCCAGCAAACGATTTGGAGCCAGGATAGATAATCACGGTAGAAACGATAGGAAAACCTACAAGCGCCTGAGGACCACCTACGCAACATCTGCACATCTCTCATAAGCCAGGTGTTGCTCCCTGGAGCACATAATTTGGGCAGGCATTCAGTCTGCCACTCCTACCACCTCCTGACTCCCACCAGAACAATGTCACGCACTGCCTACAGCTACGTGCAAAGCCAGTAGCGCCAACCCCAGTTTGGAGAAATCTGTCGTTTACCCAAGAAAACATTGTCTCAGTATGAAACTAGCCCACAGCTGGGAATCGACAGGAACATATTTGAGGTATTATACTCACAGAGGAGGAACAGAAAAACTTGCTTTGCCCACAGCTGCCCAGAAGCAACTGTGGCAGTTTGAGTCAAAGACTGAAAGGGAGGCACATGGAGAAGTCAGGGGTCAGGCTCCAAAAGAGACAGAGATTTGCACTCCAGAACCTAAACACAAAAGTTTATCCCAGCAGCAAGTTTCACACTACGTAAAGATGTGCTTTCTTTACGGAGGGGAATGCACTTCAGTATGCCCAATGTCTAGTGCAAGTCTGGTCACTTAGTCCATTGGTCCTACAACGCTTCAAGGATGGGAGCATCTCTTCTTCGTGCACTAGCTGTTCTCAAGAGCTAAGGCTGAAATCCTGGCAATAGTTCCTCCCTCTCTTTAAAAACAAAATGAAAAAAAAAACCCAAAGCAATAAAGAAAAACAAAAAACCACAATCCCTAGTCAGAAGTCTGCTACACCATGGAATGAAAAGATTCAGAAAGAGATTATATTTCTTGTATCAGGTTGAAAGTGGTCATAGAATGGGGTTCAGCACATGGATGCAGTTCTGGAGAATTTTGATTTTAATAAATAGGCATAACTCCAGGGGGAAAACCTCTGTCAATACAAATCCTATGGAAAATATTGCTCCTGTAGACAGAAGAGAGACCAGCTCTGTTTGTGTATTCAGGCACTGTATATATGAAGATATTTTAGAGACCTCTATACTTAGCCATTGTGGTTTTGGTCTTTCCCAGGCCAGAGGTAGCTGTGTAAGCATATAGTCAGCATTGGCTAAACAAGTACTTTTAAAACCATACTATTATTACCAAGTTAGTTAAAGAAGGCTTTTTTTTCTTCTTTTTCTCTTATGGGGGGAACGGGGAGAGGAATTTGTAATTCAAGACAAAACCATTAAAAAAAAACAGAAACAAAAAACAATCACCCTTCTAACCCTCAGAGCGAGATGTGGTTTTTTTCAGTACCTCTTTATACTTAACTGCAGCCAGACCACTTCAGGTCATGATTTCATCTGATCTTGGTGGGATGGTAGCACTGGTCTTGCCGATACTCCTGGGGAAACCAGGGTCCCTCAGGAAGCGATGCGGGTGACTCAGGCAGTGGAGCTCCTTCCTCTGAGTCAACACTGACCCAGTGTTTCAGCATCGTGCCGGAGGGCACTGACCTGCTCAGCACGTTGTCTTTCAGAGGAAATAAATGGGTGCCTGACCACACTTGTGGTTATTAAGGACAACATGTCACTTCACAAAAAACTCGGCATTTGGCTACGTGACCGCTCCCTGTGTGCGTAATTACATTTCTGCCTTCCTCCACTTTCTGTCCTGAATTGTTTCAATAGCTGCTGTGTTTCATCCAGCCCTAAATGCACTTCGACGGTTGGAGGAACGGTTCCAGCAGAGCCCAAAACTAAGAACCTGGAATTTTATTGCTGACCCCACCTTTGGTTTGCTGCATAACCTAAGCGTGACTCTTCTACTTTCTCCTTTCCCTTGCCTTCCCTGTGTGCAAGGAGGGGATCATGAGAAGACTCTCTTTTGTAAAACGCATTGAGAGCTACCAGCAGAAAACTCTATGCGAGAGCACTATAAAAATGAATTATGTGAAACGGCACTATTAATTAGGTATGCTGATTAAAGATTCTGGGATTTTTTCAGCAGAAAAGGCACTAAGGAAAACAAGAGATACTTGCAAAGACAGTAGTGAAGTCTTCTGCTTTTTATTTAATCATGACCTATGATCTTTCTTTAGAGCAAGAGTGCCTTGGATTACAGACCAGACAGGTATTTCCCCCTTTGATGCAGAGTTCAGTGATTCCTGCACCACAGTATGTACTATAAAGGTGCTGAGCACTAGCAGGGTTGGTTTTTTTTCCACAGGCTACTCAGCTGCCTATAATTATCTGAAGAAAAATTCCTCCTCTTCTTCCCTAATCCCAGTGCTCTGATCACATGCTACATTTGCTCTGGGGACTCCACTTCAGAGTCATGTGACATTTACAACACACAGTCCTAAAAACACATGAAAAATACACCTGGTTCTGGGATTTGGCACAAACTCAGCCCAGGTTCACTGAAAGGTTTGTGACCCTTCTGTGCACAGTGGGGGCCAAGTTACGGTTTTGCACTGTATCTTATGGCTTGGACAAGGGGAAAAACGAAAAATCTGATCAAACCTGGAAGATTTAACCAAGATGCACTTGGGGAGTTTGAGTTCAGTTTAGGTATAAACTCAGCTGAAAACTCAGAGGCTGGAAACTACCTTGAATGGAGAGTGGCTGGAATATCTGCACTCACCTGCACGGCAAAAAGGATCAGGTCAACAAGGGTGACAGAGACTTGACAGCAGACTTGACCACTACCAACACCAAAAGAGCCATGAGAATGCTAGTACTGTAGATCAAACAGTAATTTGATTCTTAAGCAAATCCCCCATCAATCTCATTTACCTATACAGTGGTTTGCAACTTGCAGCACCCTTAGAGAAGCCTTAGGGCTTGCAAACTGAATTCACTCTGGATGAAACTCTACAGAAGACCATGCTTGAGAAGGTTACCTCTCATGCCTCCTCCACATCTATGGGAACAGACAAGAACTAGCCCCAAGTAACACCCTCCCTACCCCACAGTGCTATTGCATAGATGGAAGGTCTTCAGCACCAACTGTTCACAACCTAGACCTGCTCCTCCTGGCTCACTCTGCCTTCTAATACAGCCACAGCCACCAAAAACTGGGGCTCAGATGCCAGAGAACCGAGTGCAGAGGTACCAGCAGCACCCGATTACTTGGGATATCTGTTTATGAGCACCCTCTGCTGGATATTACAATTTTTTCTTCCCTTCAGGCCAGAGATGCTAGCAAGCTAACTCTGCTTAACCAGCAAAACGCTGGGGTGTGAAAGCAGAGAAGCTGTGTGGAGTATCCCTGGGATGCTCCAGCACATAACATGCCCAGTGCACCGGGGGGACTATTCTGCACCAGTGTATCTGCAGTGGGATAAGTCGGTGTTCACTGAAAACAATCAGAGCCCAAAGACATAACAACTGCTTACAACTCACTTTAGCCTGAACAAAACATATTGCTGATAAAAAGATGCCAATGTGACCCAAAACACATTGTTCCCCAAGAGGATGGGAGCTGTACAGGTCCTGCTGTTGTAATGTTTCCTACTGTGGCTCAGAACTGTAGAGGTCACCTATCCACCACAACACTGGGGTGGATGACTAGCAAAGAGGTAATTGAGACAACTGAGTTGGTGGTTTGACGAGATGGATAATTGTCATCTTGAATCTATAGTCTGGGAGGACAAAAACAACATCCTCATATTCTACATCTCATCCCTCAGGTGATTAGAAAGTTGTGGTCACCTCTGATTCCAGCCAGATTTATAGTAATCATTCAATGCAGAGACGTTCAGGAACACAAGGCTTAGGCAATAACTCCTCTAAGCTAGTGTCCACTGTCAAATGTTTCAAAGGAAGGTATTAGAGGTTTATGGGGCCAGGAATGGCATTTAACCAGCTGCAGCTGGAAGACTGTCCAGAAGCAGGAGGCCTGGTACCTTCTAAAACAGTTAGAATGAAATTCATAAACTGTGCATAAGACTTCTATTCATATAAATGTCTAATCCTTTCTGCATTCTACTATGTTTTTGGTCTCAATTATTTAAATGCTGTAAGGAAAAAGTAAGTTTCACCTATGTCAGATGTTTTATTTCAACTTCATTGAAAACCTTGTATTATGTAAAAGTATACATAGGAATGCCTGGTTTGCTTCTCTGTACTTCTAAGTTTATATACTTCTGTCATGTTGCTTTTTATTACTCTTCACTCTAACTAAGGATGCGTAATCTTTTCAGTTTCTCCACAGTTCTAAGCATTTTCATCACCTTCTCCTGCTAAATATTTGTAGCAGAGCGATCAGAAACGAACACATAATATTTTACTTTTAAGACTGGAGCCCCAGAGAATTGCTCATCTTTCCACCAAAGAGAGCCAGCATATCCCCATTGCCAGCCGTCTCCTACTCATCCAAAGTGAGGGGGGCAAGGGAGGAAGCAGGGCTTATTACATCGGACCCTTTCACACTGCAAAATTCACGACTACTGGAGGAGTTCTGTGCTCCTGCACCATGCCAGCCAGTGTTGGCTGTGGTAAAGCAAACGAAAAGGCATTAACTCTGCTCCCTGCTAGGAAACAAAGTCTCCCACTCATTCCTTAGAAAAGTTAAAGGTAGTCATTTCTGAGGGACTTGCGGGGTGGGTAGATAGGCTCACTGCAGTCCTCCAAAGATAGCTCAGAAATAACCTGGGAGGATCCCAGATGAAGGCTGGGTGTCTTCTTACATCTGTCTGGTTTGGGAGATGGAGTGTAAACAGTGGCACATTAGCTTAGATTAATTACAGGCTGTCGGTATTTTACTTTCATGTAGCGAGCTCCAGGAACATAACACCACTGATAATTAAATAGTGCCTTCCATCGAAAGGCTCCAAACCACCCAGCAAACCAGCTGAGCTGTTAAGGCAGGGCTGCTGGAGCGGCACACAGCAATGGCTTAACAGGACCTAGGAACACAGCACACTTGTTTAGGAAACTAAAAAATTTCTACTGAAACTACAGAAGGAATTATCACGAGTTTTACATTACATACTGCACAGTAAAACCTGGCCAGGATTAGCGTCACTGCCAGGAGACCTTCACTGGTCAGACACAAGAAAGATCATTTCTCCCATGACATGACACCCTATGTTTTGGGATTGGTTTTTTTTTCCTGAAACACTGGCTCTGTCATGACCAAGGAATGAAGGAAAAAAAAAAAAAAAAAAAAAAAAAGAAAGAAAAAAAAGAGCTA
Source organism: Pedionomus torquatus (assembly GCA_013398155.1). Taxonomy (NCBI): domain Eukaryota; kingdom Metazoa; phylum Chordata; class Aves; order Charadriiformes; family Pedionomidae; genus Pedionomus; species Pedionomus torquatus. Next base: position 334,896 of record VZRU01021345.1, on the reverse strand, counting down.
AAAGTTATATCCTGCTTTGTTTTCTGCAACTATGGGGTTTCTTTGCAGCTTTCCTACATAGAACACGAGCAATGCACAGGTTTTGTCTGAGAGACAACAGCCCTCAGGTAAGCAAGGGTGAGAAAATACAGGAGACAGAGGCCAGCACAGAAAAGCTTACAGCAGTGGGGTTAACCTTCTGTGTCACCACATCCTCTCCTTCCTCGTAGACTGCTGCCCGTGAGTTATGTGAGATTTTTTGATAGTACACCAGTGCTGTGTCAACAACGCGAGCTGGACAATCAAACTTGCACCCTCCTTCTCCAATGCCACATCCCAGCTGGGTTACCACATGTTCTCTCCTTGTTCGTTCCCTTCTCTGCTTCTGCTCTTTCTAGTCCCAACGCTGCATCTCCCTTCTTGGCGTCCCTCCTCATCCCCTTGCAGTCAATGCCTGCCAAACGGTGGGCAAGCTCACGATTACTCCAGCTGGCACAGCTAAGGGAATTGCTGCTGTAAGGCTGGGCTGCTCCCCAGAACTGCAGCACTGAAGTCGTCAGCCATTCTCTCATAGGCACTGAAATGAGAGACCTACACAGAAGGCAAAGGGAGAGCAGGGGCTGCCAGGATCTAGTCGCTGCTTTACGTTCACACTTGCAACAAGGAGCAGAACCAGTGGAGTGGTGCACGTTTTTCCTCCCCTTTGCATCTTCTGGCACTTATCTCGTACTCCTCTGTGGAGGGAACTGGGAACCTGCAGTTCAGGAACTCAGTATCTCAAGATCAGCTGCCCTTTGCAGGCAGTTTCTTGCCTGGGAGGCCCAGGATGTATGGACTGGGGACCTCCACATACTGAAACACAGACCATTATCTCAAGTCACTCTCAGGAACTCCAGCTCGAGCACCAGCATCAGTACTGGTCAAAACCACACACTGCCCTCAGAGCACAGCATTTTCACTCAGTCATTACACACAATGCACCCTCTGTGCAGGCACAGCAACCCAAATCAGCCAACTGCACCTTCTGCAGCTGGATTCGAGGCAAAGCCACAGATGCTCTTCAAAAGGCTCAGGTCACAACCTACCCACCAATACCAGACAGCTGAAGTGCCTGGCCAGGAGGCAATCCACAGCAATAACAGGGCTAGGGAGAAGATTTTAAAGGGGACAGAAGGAAGGGAGCAAGCTTTGCACAGCAGCATTTACTACTGAATGTTTAATTATGTTATTATTAGTTTAGTTAATGATCTGAAGCGGACTAGGGAGACACAAGCTTCCATACAGCACCTTGTCACCTAACAGCAGTATCTCTGACACATTGCACAGCCTTTACTTTTCTCGTAACAGTTGAATAAAAGCCGTGAATACTAAATCTCTGCCACAGCACGTGGTACACCAGCTGGAGCACATGGCTGTGGGACAGCTAATTGTGAATTCTGCCTACTTCTACTGGAAAAAAACCACCTTCCCTGAGCCCTGCCATACCACCCTTGAAACCCGGTAATCCCAGCTACAGAAGTTGTACCAACTCCTTGGAGCTGAGACTGGGGAAGTGATAGAGGGGAAGAGGGAGGGAACAGATCACAGATGTAAAGCACAGAACAAAGTACAGGAAAGCCAAGGAGATACAAAACTATGAAACTTCTACAACAGGATCTGCCAGGTTTGTTCACTTACCTGCCACCCTCCTAGGAACCACTGGACAGTCAAAAAAGCAGGACCAGACGGGGAGCTCAGAAGGGAAGCTAGAAAAAAGGCAATTCCTATCCCCACTCTCAACATTCCTACTTACAGAGAGGATAAACTACACCTGGGCAGGTTCAAATGGCAATGGTAATCCTTTGCACTCTCTGCTGCCTGCAGCTTCAGTCCCCAGGTGAAGTCCATGAAGGAAAGGAGGCACTCAGGCTTACCAGAAACCACAGAGCCTGGGTTAACCCCAGAAATCCCAGTGCCCAGCCCTCACAACTGAATCCTCCCAGGTAAATAAGGAAGTCTTTATTGTCATTAGGATGGAGCACACATCCTGGAGCTCTACGATCCCTAGGTGTAGAGCAGGACCCTGGTGCCCACAAAACTGTACAGCTTTGGTCTGCGATGTGTGGCTTGTGCTACAGTAATGTTCAGGGGCCCCAATATGCAGAACTAAAAAGCTCAAGGCAGAACTTTGCATCATCATCATCCCCCTGGATAAATATAAAACCTTATATTGAAGAGTTTACTCATGTCCTTTTTTAGTAAGACAGCCATATAGCAACACTGGCATTCCTCACACTTGCAGTGGCATGAAGAAGAAGAAAGAAAAACGTATTCAGCAGCCAGAGCCGTGACTGCAGTACATTGGATGTGCAGGCAGGTAATCCTGGTAAGCTCATAGAGAAAGAGCAGAGGTTTACACCCACCCATTTGTGTGGTTAAGTCCCCAAGAGTCCCCAGCAGGTTTGTGTCACCAATGCAGCTACACTGGCCCGGATGCTGTTACTTGTGTGCCGTAGAGACTAAAGCAAGCTCCGGTATGCCTCCTCACACTGCATCCAACCCTTGGCACTTCCACATTGTGGGAATACCATCCCTTCCCATGAAGTTGCTCCCACTGCACTAGCAGAAACAGCCAGGGAAGACAAGTAAGGACTAGAAATCAATCTAAATTGTCTTTAGTCACTAAGTCGCATCTGTTCCTTACACATTTCTTGGAGGTATACATTTCTGTTCCAACATAAGCGAAAGCCCAAGGACTCCAGTTGTCAGTGTGCTGCCAGTACTGGAGTTCTTTCTGATCTATTTAGAGCACAGAGCATCACACCAACTCCTCTACTCATTAAGTCATGATATTTGATCTATGAAATTTTTTTTTGCCTTTTTTAAGGTGATTTATCTGAAGAAGCGCTTGGATCATAAACCTGCTTGCCAAACAAGAAAAATATGGTCAACCCAACACAATTAGTTTGGCCTTTTAATTAGAGAGTAGGTTTTAAGTTGGTCTTGCAAGGACAAGCCTCTGATCGAGACTGAAATTCTGGGTGAGATGACTGACCAACACATCTGACCCCAGGCTGAAAATAAAAGCTGGCTTCCCACCTTAGTTTCCAAGTAAACTCCACTAAATGACGCAGCACCCATACTGCATTTCACAGGCAGCGCAGATATATTTAGCCTAGATCGTCCCTCCCAAAGCGCACGCAGCGTGAGGCACAACTGGCTGAGCAAAACCCAGGGAGGAATACAGAAGAACCAACCAGGCAAACCATCCTCTCCTATTCAGTAGAGTGGCTCTTGTTTACTTGCTGTTTAAAACAAAACAAACAAACAAAAAACCAAAACAAGGAAACTTTGCAAGAGGAGTTTTATTTTCAGGCCAAGAAGCAAGCCCAAGACCTGTAATTAGGTCCTGGAAATTAGCAGTTTAATTTATGTGTTGTCGGGTGCTCTTTGTATTTCCATCTCAGTGCCAGATGGGAATGTAGGGGATGAGAATGGCATCTACCCTTCCTCCTCAGGCTTGTTGTGAGAGAAAATGATTCCAGCACCACACAAATATCATGAGCACGCTGGGACTCCTCTTTCATAGATGTGAAACTAGGGGACAATAAGCTACTTTAACAGCAATATTTGGGTGCCCAAAGAAGCACACTGGTGGCTTTGGGGATCTAGAAAACTGCCTGAGGGAGATGAATTTCAGTGGTCTATAGCCAGCTAACTTGCAAATGGCTCAGGGCATTTCAGCAGACACCTCCCAGGACAGATGCCTCCAGGGGTCACCCCAGGACTGTGGGAGGGCCAGACAGATTGCTTAGCTGGAGGGAGTCCAGCTTCTGCCCTGAGGGTTTCAGGAAGTGATCTCCTTCACAGCCTCAATCAAATCAGGTAGCAAATAAAACAAATTACATTGATCAGAATGATAAGAGGCAGTGGCTGCTAAAAAGCACCCGCCACCTGTTGGGATTTGGCACAGGCAAGTCGTACGCGGGGATGCTCTTCCAGCCAAAAAGCTACAGGGAGGGCTCCCTGCCTTCTCCAGAAGGGCTCCCAGCTGCAAAGCAGGAACATAGGGCAGTTTCTTGGTTTCCATGATGGACAATCTACTGGCCTCAACTAAAAAAAACAACACTGAGGTCTTAGTTGTAAAGGACTTTCTTTTCAAATCAGGAAAATAATCCATTACATACAAATGAAACAAGAAATCAGGGCAAAACATAACAACGAGGTTGGATGAACAGGAGCATCCAACCTCCTATCCTATCCTGCAGCTTTCTCTAACATGGCTTTTTTTTCTTCAAGCCTTTGGGAACGCTTTAGTCCATAGGACAAACTTTCAGTTCAGGGCTGGGACAAGCAGAGAGTGATTCATTAGGGAGAACTAAGTGCAAAACACAAAGCAGTTATTTTCATTATTTTCCTCATCCCCAAAATGAGAGGTAGGGTAGGACCAGGGGAGGTTCATGGCTGTGAAAAGACTTTACTGTCTGAGTAACACTACAAGCACAAAGCCTCCTGATTTCCCAGAGTAGCACTCTTCATCCTCTCCTCTGACAATTTAGGAGGTTGAGTGGAGTAGCTGTCTCCTATATTTCCCAATCTTTCACTCCTTTCCCCCTAAAGGATGCTCTCGACTCCTCCTTTCCATGGCCTTCCCTCAGCCAAGAAAGGCCAAGCACAGCCTTGTGCTCCCAGCACATGTTATTGCTGCCCCAGGCCAGGCAGCCAAGAGGCAAGACTATTATTTAAAGAGGTGTAGAGAAGAACAGGGATATGACTGCAGTCGCTGACCCTTGGGCACCCTAAAGCACAGGACCACAATGTGCTGAGACATGAATAACCCTCCTCCTTGTGCGGAAAGTCGGGCACTGCCGCTACACAAGAGTGCGATCCAAGAGCTAATCAGGTTTGGAAATCCTGACACGTCAGTGTCCTGTTTCACAGTCCTGCAGCCACAGAGACTAATAACAGTTTATAACATACAGCTTCAGGAAATCTCTTTTTCTTCTCAGATTTAAAAAAAAAAAAAAAAAAAGGCAATGGAAGATTTTTTTTCTCTAATTTGAGATTTAAAATTGTTTATAAAAACTCCCTCAAATAATTACTGCCCCATAGGTTGACTGTATACATATTGCTGACAATATGTGCTACCTGAACACACAAGCACGACAGGCATGGCTTCTTACCCCTCACTGGGCAAGCGCAATTCCTGGAATCAAATCCAGGATGCAAATATTTGAAGCTGCCTTGTCAAAATTTAGGTCCTTTGCTTTAGCAGGCTAACACTGTATCTGTGGGCATTTCCATTATGAAAATCATTTGTTAAAATATTTCCAAACAGGGTGGAAGGCTCTTCAAACACAATAAAACACCACTCTTCCTCTAAATATTGGCCAATACTGACCGAAAAGTTTAAAATATTCACCTAGCTCATCATTGTTCCAGTGATGTAATGTTTGTAACAGTCTCGCCAGTGCCATACACAAGGGAGGTTTCTGTGAGAACCAGTCTTTTCTCCTTCAAGGATATGTCTCCTGCTCATTTAGATTAATTGATTTCACACACAGTTGTTTATGTGTGTGGCCTCCCTTGATTTTCTGAGCTCTCTTCGCTCCAAACAAAACAGCTTAGGGATGTAGATGGAGCCAATTGCATTTTGGAAGAGGGGAGATAACACCTCAAAGCCAAACAGAAAAAGACACTTCTTGCTTCAGAGACTTTTCTCTGGATTATGCTTTGAGGCAGGCTATACAAAAGCATGCTTCTGGGGAACACCATAAAACGGCTTCAGAGACAGGCTGCACAGAGCCCGGCAGGAAAAAGCTCCCCAGAATGGTGGGAAGGGGAAAAAGTAACTTCTGAGGGGAAAGATATATGGCAGTCTGCGAGCCTGCAAACAATAGATGACCAAGAAGCTGTCTCAACTTTTAAAACATCCTGGTTTCATATTAGAGCTCGTAGCTAGACTGAGACAGCACCAGAGCCCTCATTCTCCACATGGAACATGGATCAGGCAGCTGTGCGGTGCGCTACCAAACGCTGGTTAGAAAGGAAAATTTATCTTGGGAAAGAAATCTGGATATTAATTTGAAAGCACAACACAGAGCATGGAAGATTAACTGCCCTCAGCCTCTCCAGACCAGCCATGTGGACACGCCACAGATCCAATCTGCAGTGAATTACAAGTCATCACACACAAAGTATTGAAGTACCCGGCCAGCAAAACCAGTGGAAATATACTTTTGTGGATCCGGTCGGAGAATGGAATCTCTGTTCCCCAAGAACGGCTGGGATTTCAACATTTGCCTATGTCCCAAATAAGGATGAAAGGTCAAAATATTATACTATTTCATGCCATGAACAATTCCCAACACTTTTGACTTGAAAATGCAGGGGAAGAAAGCCCAAGACATTATTGATAGAAACAAAACATGCAAAATGAAATGTCGATCCAAAACGAGAGATTCTGGGATGTTGACCTGAAATCTAAACTCGTTTCAGGTTTCAACTTAAAATGACATTTAAGTCTGAATGTCAATTGGAAACAGAAATCATTAGGTTTTGAAACATCACCACGGAAAAATGTTTTTCTTTTGAAAATTTCAGCTTAGACCAAATTATGTTTCCTTATGAAAGCCTTTTTATTTTACCAGCTCCATATTTGTTTGTTTTGCTGCTTGAGGACGAGGCATTTGTTCCAAGCATATGGATGTCTGCAATGGCCATATCCACAGTGGGGACACACTGGAGATTCCTTATAAAAGTTCAGGAATTTGACATACCTGCCCCCAAATGTGCTTAGAAGCTGAAATATTACAGGACAATTACAGATTTTTAATTTAGGTGTCAATAACTGGACAAACAGAAACTCATTTCTACACACAGATGAGAAGTAGGGCCTGAGGATACTCCAAGGTACCCTCCAAAGCAACATCTCATCATTAGCATACCAAGAATACAGATGTCCTTCCAAAAGTGCGCTTTGCAAAACCTTGGAAAAATAAAAGGCAGATGGGACTCTGAAAACATGAAAATCTCTCTAATCACTTGTTACCTATTTATTAATATTAATTCTTTGCAGAAAAACATGAATAAAAGCCTAACTTGACCTCTAGGAATCCACAATATTTCTGAAGACATCTCTAGGCAGACGTACAACCACCAGCAGTCTCTGCCCTGGGCAGAAATAACCAGCCAGAGTTTTCTGTGGGAAGAGGGAACAATGAGGAAACCAATATATTCCAAACACAGGGTTGTAAAGTTCAACTGAAAAGGCAACTATGCCACTAACGTCTGCTGCTTCAGCCACACAGGACAATGGCTATGAACACGCAAGTCCGTGAAGCACAAAAGCCACGCAGCAAGTCAATTTATGGTGACTAGTCACAGATGCAGGACCTCAGATTACACTGAGGGAAAACGCTACCAAGGAATGGGTGACAAGATCAAGTGATTAATTTGATGTGATGATGTCGGTATTAGAAGCCAAAAACTCTTGCACATTCAGACAGAGGAGCTGAAGGGAAAAAGTAAAATATATTTAGGTGGAGTCACAACAATGACTCCACCGAGCAGAGCAGCAACATCTGTCTGAGACGCAAACATGGGAATGGATTATGCTGCAGCAATTTCACAGCCTTAAAGATCAGCCCAGCAACTGCTAGATTGACTGACCTTCTGCATGACAATCCATTACTTGGGAAGGCATGTTGCTTCTGAGTTCTTTCAATCCCAGCTAAGTTTAGAAAGCTATGCCCATTTCACAGCAGTTTCTGACACCTGTCCCAAGAAGCGAATGAGCCACAATTTCCACAGGGTTATATCCTTCCCCACCCCTAGTCCAGCTCCAGTGTATCCTACAGGCCAGCATATTCAAGTCCTCTTGCACAAAAGTCTGCCAGATAATCTTTCCCTTGCTGAGGACAAATGTTTCGGACTCTGTGAAGATCACCACCTCTTTTACAAGGAAGAAGAATGAGTTACTGGAGTGTCTGGGAAATAAGAGGATAATCTTCCCCATTGCCTCAAGGAGGTGCAGGAAATGGAACAGGTGCCAAGCAAAGTGGTCCAAGCCAGCTCAGAGGCATGGTGTGATGGTGAACAGCACTTGGTCACCTTTAAACTGCCCAGCTTAGGATCAATTGCATGAAACACGGGGTTCACTAACTCAGATCTCACACAGGTTTACCAAAAGTGGCAATGAACTGACAGAGACTTATCTACAATGCACTGAAAATACACTTCCTAGTTCAGCCTGGTCCTTAAGCCAAATTTAGCCTTAGCTAACACAACCAACCATCTAAATGTAATCACTTTTCCTATTGCTTGTAGCTTGGTTTTATGCTTGACTTAGAAACATTACTTTATGTCTACAAGTAGGGCCTGAACTAGACTATCAAGTTTACCTCATAAAACTTTGTTAGTTCAAGGAATAAAAAAAAAAATAAAATAATAAAACCACATGCCTCCCAACACCCCAGTGAACACTGTTGTGCCCACGTGGCCACAGCTGAGCTTGCAGAAGGAGCCGTCGTTGCCTTCATTCATGTCTTTGAAAAGGTGTCCTAGCTACACAGGCAGAAAAGCTGTGCTGGCACTGTTCTGGCACAGACATGACCTAACACAAACAGCCAAACTCAGACAGAGTTTGATCAGGGTAACTGTCGCAAATTTGCGAGTCTGACCTAGACAGCACCATTTTCTTAGAAGGTACAGAAGTTTTACATGCCTCACGAACAGAAATGTTGGTTGTTACATGCAATGGGGGTTTTATGCCATCGGAGCGCAACTGCTGTGCAGAAATACAGATGCGCTCTTAGATCATCTCAGCATGCTATAGAGAAGAGAACCACCTCTTGAGCCTGCCAAGGAATGCCCAGGCTCCTTGGAAAATGGCAGAGATGCTGAAAGAGCATCTCTGTAAAGAGTAAAGAGTAAGAGTACTCTTACTCTGTAAGAGTAAAAGCTGAACATAAATAGTGCTGCACTTACCAAGCTTAGCCAGCCGAAAAGTTTCTTGCCATTAATAAAAAATTAATAGAAGTTCATTTTGTACTTTGGCAAAACTCCCGAGCAGCTTGTTAAGAATTGGTGGAAACGGGGAATAGTTATAAAAACAGAAAAGAAATTGGGACAGGTAATTGGTCATAATTCACAGGAGCACACATTCCGCACTACCTGTATAGCAGGCTGCAAAACCTCCATCAGCTGCAGTCACCCGCAAGGCTGCCGATGTCGGTGAGAAATCTGGTCAGAATTGCACACAACCCACTGGAGCAAGAGCTGACATTCTGGTCCAAAACCAGAAGCCTCCCCTACAGCATGTAGAGTCATGGGGCTACCCCATAAATATCTGCATCATTTTGATATGAGATTGTAAAGCTCCGTTTTTAAGAAGGCAAAGCCAGGCAGAATTGGCCATGGTGACAGCCACAGGATACTCCAAACCATCCCATCTGTGACACACAATAGATAATGGCAAAATATTTACTAAACAAAACCCTGACATTCTGCCAGGACCAATATTTACAGTAATTATTAACAAATCTGGGCCACAGAATATAATAACGAAACTTCTATATTCTTAAAATATCTGTAAAAAGTGGAGGGGGGGGAAAGAAACTTCATTTTCTTTTGTACAGTCTCAATTTTTTACAATTAGAGACAACTTCAGAGTACTAAGGAACACCTCAGAGAGTAATAAACTCCACAATCACAAAATTATTTTTTTCTGAAAAATGCTCCATTAATTAAGACATATGGGCTCATATGTTTCTCTCTCTGTCCATTCTTTGATGCATAACAAAGCTCAGAAACTTTTTTACAGCTAAGCAAGGGGGAGTCTCATTTAATTTGCTTTAGAACTCCAACTTGTCCACAATAGAGGTGCTACAATGCTTCAGGACTCAGTGAAACAATGATACCAAACCAGCCAAAAAAGCTGAACAGTGAACAATTGGAAAAGGAAGATAAATTTAGGGAGACCACTGAAATACTAGTATTGGTATGACTTTTGTTAACCCTTAATGATGAAGAAAGCCAACACAAAATACGTGCTCTACCCAACCACTCCAGTCTCCTTCATCACCAACTGAGCTGAGAGAGCTTACAGAAAACATTCTCCCCAAATGCCTCAAACAAAACAAGACTTAAACTTCATACATATATACATATAGTTGTCTGTATCTGTAAAGTTACAATGTTGTTCTCTTTTTTTGTTTGCTTGGTTGGTTGTTTTTTTGTTTCCCCTCCTAAGATAAAACTATCAAACCCTTCAAGACTTTTCCATGAGTTATGGAAAACCACAAATTGAACTAAACCAGGCACTTGTCTTCAAATCTCTGCACTCAACAGTGCCATGAGCTCTCCAGCCGCAAACTGATTCCCACTCTGGGAAGACTCACTCCATTTGAGTATCCTTGCTAGAGACCTGCATCATGCATTAGTCTATCTCATTTTGGTTTGCCTAATTCTCCTCCAGATCCTGAGATGAAGCTCTGCAAAATGGACTAGTCATTTTGAGTAATCAAGTCCAGACCACTTAAGCCTGCCCGAGTGTCAAAAATAGCTGAACCTTTGAAAAAAAAGTCAGGACCTTCAACAGCATTTCAGGTCGGATACCCCACATCACTAGACATCGCTGAAAACCTTGGCCTTCCTTACCTTTCCTCTGAAAATGAGAGTATTAAATGCAAGGCCACCGGGTTAGCTCAAAGAGTGACAGAGGCGGCCAGGATTCAAATCATCTCTCTCATGTGGTAGACCACAGCATTAACTACACGACAAGCAGGCATGCCTGGAAAAGCAGAGATCAATTAGGGGTCTCTTGCAGGGTTATGCAGGACACGAATGGTTTGATCCTGACGGTTTTATTTAGATGAAGGCGGCTGCCAGGTTGGGCCATATTTACTGTCCCAAACTCTGAAACTCAAAAGAAAGCAAATTCTGTCCAGCCTGACAGGAACAGAAGAGCTCCCTCTCCCCTGCTTCTGCCTCTCTCCAGCTCCTCTGAAGACAAAGGGTACATCACTTGGTTCCTGCACAGACTGGGATGAAAGCCAGCTTGGGGAAGCCCAGCTCTGAACAAAGTAAAATGGGGAAGACGCATCTGTGGGGAAGCACCTACTGACCCCATCGCTGCAGCCCCAGTGGGGGCAGAAAGAGGCAGTGTCCCTTTAGAGGTGGCCAGGGTGCTCCTCAACTTGCCTGGTCTCCACTTGAGAGCAACCACAGCCAGAAAAGAAAAAAAGGCAAGCTGTGGGCTGCGGGACAACGGGAGATTTCCTGAAGCTCACTGCAGAGTAAATACTCAGAGCAACTGGGGATGAGGGAACAAGGGACCCTCCAGTCCCCTTTCTGCGTAACCAGATTTAAAAATAAAAGCAGGGAGGACTGGCTTGCCCAGGCCCTCGAAAGAGTCAGCATCTGCCGGAGAGAGGGAACGAGCAGCAAACCACCAGCCTGAGGCAGCCAGGAAACGCTGCAGCAGGAGCCAGACCCACAGCTCAGCCACAAGAGAACAGGTCGGCTTAGGATGGATGAAGCCGGCTGGGGAGTTAAATTTAGACAGGTAAACATACAGAGGGGAAGAGCTGGGGTTCACATAGCCCTCACCATCTGCCCCCATCCAGTCCTGGGGAGGACTCCCCCATAAAAACCTGCTGGGAGGCTCTAGCTGTGGGTTGAAGCACCCCAGAATAAGGCTGTCAGGGGCAATGGGGGTAGCACCTGACTGCACAGGCACTTTTTCCCCCTATTGTTTGCTCCAAGCACCTCCCTGCCAGCAGCATCCCTGGAAAGCAGGCAAGCTGTTGAGAAAAGTGTGTGGTACACACGGAGCATGGAGACTGTGCAAAGGAAAGGTGCCAGGGAAAATCCAACCAGAAACACGGGGGCCACAACACCAGTGTAGCCATTTGGGTGTCAGCACCCTGCCGAGCTCGCTTTCTGAGGGAGAGAGGGGTAGAAGAAGTGGCTTGGTGATTGCTCGGGACACTTAATGCAAGGACAAGGAGTTAAAGTCTTGCAAACTCAGCCAAACTCTAGCATGAGTCACCCAGGACCCAAGAAACGGAGCAGTCACGCAGCACCCCTTTCCCTGTGCTGCCCATTGCAAGCCTTCAAAACCCTCCCTGCCCATTTCACAGCTCCCAAGGACAAGTGAAGGATCCCCACACATGGACCGCCTGCCATCTACAGCACACTGCCCTTGCAAAAGCACTCGTGGAGAGCAGCCGTTCAATTGCAAGGCACACAAGAGCATCCCTGCTCTGTGGAAACAGCTGTGTTGAAAGGCCACAATCTGCTTTCAGTGACCCCATTGCTCTGCCTCACGCAGAGCAGGGGAAGGCTTGCGTAAGCTTTATCAAGTCCTAAGCCAAATCTTGGAAGGGGGCGGCGGATCACAGGGTCTGGTCTCGCCTGTAATTCCGTCCATACGGTCTGGGCCAGTTATCTGTGTCGTGAGCCCAAAAGCTCGCACTCCAATAAAGCGTCTTTTCCAAAAAGGCTCGGTCTTTATGTGAAGGTTTTAAGAGCTGGAACAGCTAACGTTGCCTTTGTTCTGCTGGTTAATCACCCTGCTGTTACAAACATTGCCTGTTTCTAACCTGAATGTATAGAGCTTAAACACCCAAGCCACAAAGTCCTCCACTTGAATTAGAAAGCTCTCCAAGTAACAGCTGCTCTCAATGCTGCTGAAAGCACTCAGGTATCACACCATGCTACCTTTTAATTTTCTTTCTGAAATGCTACCTAGGTCCACATCCCTCAATTTTCCTGTTAGAAAAGGATTTTTTTTTTCCAGTCCTGGAAAAATTCCTGACTCTTGTTTACACTGCATTCAGCTCTAATGAAGCCTGGATGCCGTTTTCCAGCAAGCAAAGGTCCGTTCCTCCACAAAAAATGGAAGCAAATCACAGACTGCCCTGTCTTACATGACAACATGCTTTGGCTATCCCCATCCTGATTTTAACAGTACTGTGTTCAAAAGTCTCTCTGAAATGCTTATTGTGTGTGTGTGTCCAATTAATTTGGAAATGATGAAATGGTTTTCACTTGAACTTTGATCAGCCATTAGAAAAAAATCTTATGAACAGCAACAATTTATATTCATTTAAATGAGCGATTGTGCAGTTTTCAGAAAAGAACTGGTTTCCCTGTGTGCCTTGAAACCCAAACCCAACAACTTCAGGACAAAAGACTGAACAGCTGAAGCAGCCTAGAAACAGAGGCCTACAGGGCTAGAAAAAGGAATAAAAAGCATTAAAGGTGACAGCACTGAATTGTTAATTTTTCTTTTCTTTTTTTAAATTTCACAATATTTGATCTCTTCCTAAAAGACCAAGCTCCTGGAGACTTCACCATATAAGAACATGAATTTTTCTTTAAAAAGGTGTGTTTCTGGTCTTTGCAGAACACATCTGGAAAATACAATTGGGACGTACCTTATTACCTGAAAAACAAAATAAGAACTCCTAACTTTTTAGACCCAGCTCTTTCAAAATGTCCATTTTTTTTTCACCTGATGTCATGATTTCTGGCAGATTGGGAGGGGAAGGAATGGGGTGAAAGAGAAGACTTCTCGGTGCTGGGAGCCTGCAGCCATGATTTCAGCTTCAGCTTTGCCTAAACAGAGGTTAGTCACACGTGGAAGGACATTTTCATTGTACATGCACTAGCAACAGGGAAAAGGACACGGGCTGCTTACAGCTACCAAGAGGAGAGGTGTGCTAATACTGAAGGCACAGAAGGAGCTAGGGATGGACTAGGGATGGACTCCTTTCCTAAAGGGAGGAATCTCTCGTAGACGCTCTTGGGCACAGAAATGCGAGTGAGGAACGGAGCCTGGGAGCAGAGAAAAACCATGGCTGGAACAGGGCCAGCTCTCCTCTCCAACTCTGCCTCCTACCCCGCACTGGCAGTTCAGCCTCATGCTTTTCATATACTTGGCTAATTTCTTTAAAGGAGGGGAAAAAAGAAAAAAAAAAAAAAAAAAAAAGAGTAGTTAGGCTAGACTCACTGCCACATGTGGCAACTCATTTCATAGGCTGGATGCTTGGGGGTAAAAATATTCCTCCTGAATTCCTGCAGCGCACAACCTTCACCCTGGATAAACCCAAGTGCCCATGCTAGGACACTGGTTTAAGAGGAGTCTGTCTCTACTGCCAACTTTAAGGCAGCCCACTTCTTTCTCTTTGGGGAAAAAGAGCACGCACCCCACTTTATTCTGCATTTACAGCAGCATCTGTGCATACGACAGAAGACAGACACCCACAGGTTAAACCTGCCACCACCAGAAAAAGCGGTTGCTTCAGCTTAAGTGTTGGTGCCCAGCAGCAAATTTGGGAAGGAAGGGACATGACAGGCTTATGCCTGAGTGTTGGTGTCCCCCAGCAGATCTCCCACCTGCTGGGAAGAGTGGATGAGAAATTAGAGATACAGAGGTACCACACAGGTTCCAAAGGGACAGACTGGTGAGGATGAGTGTAAAGGAATGCAATACTTGGTGGGCCCATTTAATACATGTATGCCAAAGGCTGGGCAGACACAGTCCAAATAAAGGGCAACAGGGAAGAGCCCTCAACAGATGAGGAGGCATCAGTGCAAGACAGCCCACACATGCAGGCAGAGTGTGATAGAGCAGATTATATTGGAAACATGCAGGTGCACATGAGGAACGGGACTCACACGCACACAAGTTTTTGGCTCTGAACAAACCAAAGTGAGAACATAAATGCTGATACACGTGTGAGAAACAGCTCTGTCACAAAA
>VZRU01021345.1:299916-312397 GCA_013398155.1 Pedionomus torquatus | reverse complement strand
CTTCTCTTCTCCTTTTTTTCTTTTTTTTTTTTCTTCTCCCCTCTCTCTCCCCTTCTTTCTGATCTTCTCCCTTTGTAATATCTTTCTTCACTTGCTCAAATGTTCTTCTGTAATTTCTTTCTTCAAAAGCAAGACAGGCCTCTGGCTAGAGCTGTCACTGACAGGGTAAAAGGGGATTATTCTTCTGATAATCACTGGAATTAATAACACAGGACAACTTCAGCTAAAGGAGGAAACAAACAGTTTACACGTTACGTCCAGCTTTCCAGTGAACTGTGGCAGATGGGTGGGCTCATGCCAATGGGCTAATGAGATCGAGGACTCTTCTCTGCCTGTCCCCATAGGCAGCATGAGGGTGGACATGAGGGGCAGAATTCCCCAAATCTGATGTGAGAGTCACTCCCTGGGCTTCCTCATTGCCTCTCTGTTTCACCACTGGTACCTCTCGGCTGCTGGGATGAGCCAGGGCTTGGTTGACCCTGGTGACACGCAGGTGACACAAGCTGGCTTCTGGGGCGGGCAGCACACTCTGTGGCCTGGCAGGTGGCAAGGGAAGGGAATGAAATGTGCTGAGATGCCAAGCCAGGAGGGTGCAACCAGTGCCACCATGCCATAAGGGAGTCGTGACAGTCAGCAGAGTCTGGATGGTGTTGGGACTCACTGCACAGAGCTGCCGGTACTGCAGGGCTGCAGAGGGAGGCTCAGGGCAGCAGACAAGGAAGGATATAATGGAACGTATGTCTGCCAGGCATGTGATTGCTAGTGCTGCTGCCCAGAGGCAGACGCTGCCCTGGGATGGGTCTCACACAGCCCAGGGCTGGTCGCTATTTACAGCTGGTGAAACCACAGCGTGTTTCCTGCTTTTATTTCTGGGTCCCACAAAGCCCAGGGATGAAGTGAAGAGCGTAAGCAAGGCTTAGGATGGGCTCTGTAGTTCCCTGGCTTTGCCACTCACAAATCAGTCTGCAAACCAACCCAATAACAACAAAGCCTTTGTGTGAAAACCACCGCATTTCATAGGCTCCAAAGTGTCCTTTGATGACAAATGCCTTTACTTAATAGTCTCACCTTCACAGTGCAAGCTGAAGGGAACATAAAAACAAATCTTAGGCACTGTGGCTTCTAAAGAAATATATATAGCATGGGTAATATATGGGCTTACACAAACATCAGCATTAAAGCACGCAATGTAGGCAGAGAAGGAAACTACAACTGAAGCACCAGCACAGCCACAAGATAAGAAGAAGGAAGAAAACCACACGGCAATAGATGGTTTTCTTCGGAGGCACTCGGACATTGTGTTGAATATGGTCTCAGTGCTCAGCTACCAAAGGAATGCACACAGATCCGGATGCTCCCGTGGCACAAGCAGCCCTTGGCACATTTCGAAGGCTTGTTCACGGAAAACGTGTGTGAACATATTTATGCGTGCAAGAAACTAGAGACATATAAAGCAATGAGTTCTAGTTCAGATTGCTGTCATGTACTCTTGCAAAGGTAAATTAAAGACATAGAGTTCCCCCATACAATTTAAGTGCGAGTGTGTATGTGTTCTGTGTATATGTATATATATAATCGTGTATATGTATTTTCTGTGGTCAACACCCTTAAGTCACGACTGAATTCTCAGCTCGAGACACTGATTTTCCAGGATTCACAGAGTGCTTAGCTGCTGCCACCACCTGTGGCATCTGAAGTTAAGCCAAATCACTAAGTGCTTCAACACATCCTGAGACTTTAATTATACACACCTGCAAAAAGCCAAAGAAAAAATCCCCAAAAAACCCAAACCGAAAAAACTGAAGGCAGCATGATTCACGCCTCAGAAGATTTGCTCATGTGGATGAGAACTTGGTTTTTACTCAGGAGAGGTTTTTTTTTTTTGGTGGATTTGATTCTGGTTTGTTGACCTTCACTATTCACTGGAGCTACATTTTTCTCCATTTCCCTCCAGCAACAGGAGCTGGAATTTTTTTTATTTTTTTATTTTTTTTATTTTAATAAATGCAGATGGGGACCCTCTTTCCATTGCAGGGCTCCAGGGGCTGTTTTGAAGAACCAAACATCATGGAAGATTGTAAGTGTTCAACACCCTTCAGGATGTGGCTTATGTATATAATCCCTTTTATAGTAGCATGAATAACATCGTGAACAGAGGTCTATGGAGAGAAAACGACCTTTTGTGTGGTGCAGAGGGCCCAGATCTGCTTCTTTTGATCCTTAACGAGCACATACAATTGGGCTTTAGAAGTGACCACATCATTCATTGTCGGTAAGTTACAGGAACCTTCCCAAGCACACAGCAGCTAAACCTCCAGGCATCAGCAGTCCTTTCAGGGACCTGAACCCCAGCTGGTACCCTCCAACAGAGTTCTACTGAAGACAAGGGGAAAGCTGGCCTTTGACACTGTTTTTGGTTGATTTGCTCTCTATCTTTTCTTACATTTCCTTGAGTCTTCTGTGTTGAGAAGCTGTTAGTAGTTACTGGTGTCTGTGCTATGGTGAGGATGTGCTTTGAGACACCCCAGATGGCAGGGATCCGGTCAGGGTTGGCTCCAAGCTGTGCATGAAGTGATTGCTATGCCACTGACTCCTCACACGTCCACAGAGGTTCCCAAATCACTCATGGCACTCTCACTGTACAGTGCCAGGCTGCAACACACCCCGCCGCGACACAACCCAAAGGACTCCACTGCGTCTGAACTTGCCAAGATATCATCTTAAGATTGCACATGCAGTGATGAGCACAAGCGAGACTATTGTGCTGAATAAGGTATCTTACCAGAAAAACAAAACCAGGGAAAGTTGGCGTCATCATCTCTAACCCGTCGCTACCCAGCTGTAAGCAAACTCAGAGAAAAGCTCTGGGTCAGCGTTAGGCTGGATGACTTTGCTGTATGGATCTAAGACTGGTTTCCCAATGAAGTCATGCTCCGGTCTGTCACTTCACACAAAGGAAGCCTCTGGGTCATCCGTGGTGATATTTGTCTGCAGCTCTATAGATAGCTTTGATCTACTCTTCTGACAGATGAGCACAAATAATTGTGTTACCACTCTTGTTTTGAAGAGTCATCACTTCATTAACAAAGGGATCAGATTAAAGCCTCCAACCATAAGGGCGAGAAGCAGCCTTTCACTGTCACCTTGAAGTCATTGTGCCTAACGTGGGCTACTGGGGAGAGACTGCAAGGACTGGCCTTAGGTGAACTACATCTCCAGCATGCATTATTTGGCAAAGTGCTCATTCCTGCACTCAGAGCAAAGCCAGCAGCTACTGCCTCTCCCCAGCACACCAGGGTAATGGGCTGAGTGAGCAGTCAAACCCTTCCTGGGGGCCCATGAAGAACTGTCGGTTACAAATGCAGAGTGAGTGTCTGAAGACATTAATCCCGCCCTGCCATCCCGGGGTGGCTGCGGACATGGATTCCCAACAGAAGCTGTGAAACTGCATTATATTTCACTGACAAATGTTGTTTCCGCTATTTCCTCAGGGTTCCTCCAGGCTCTCCTGCCTGGAGGTTCCTGCCCTGGGTCTAGCCAGAGTTGTTCTGGATTCAGGGTGTTGTTTCGCTGCCAAATTAACAGGAGAGGACCCCTCAGAGGACACTAATAGGAAGCGCAATTCATGGTGCGCAATGTCATCGTGGTGAAGAAGGATTTTGAATGCTGGCCTAAACACACCAAGCCAAAAAAGTTTCTGTTATCTGTGCTCAAGACAGTGTTTCATGTTTCTCATGCCGTCGCAGCAGGAAAAGTAGGGACCTTACAGCGCTGTGTAATTTGAAATGGTCACAAAGGAGATCGCAGAAGCCAAAGTGACTTGCACAACTTAGGTCCTACCATCTCCTCTTGAAGGACCAGCAGAGCCACACACTCCTGGCAGCAGTTTTTGCATTTATCACACCCATCAGATAACTTTTCAGGATGTCCAAAGTAACCAGCAAAGTCCTTGTGTTTAACAGCTTTGAATTAAAATAAATAAATAAAGATAACCAAAATGGGTGCTGCTGTCTGAGACCCACAGAAAGCTGACAGCACTGAGAAATTAGGTGCTACTGCCTTAAAGCATTTTGCTAGTCTGTTGTCCGAAGAGACAATGCAAGTCATCGAGTTAGTACCGCTTAACAAATTTGCAAAGTTAGCTGAGCTTCAGCTAGCGGTGGTTTGCATGCTCTTAGCCCAACACAAATGTAAGTCAAGTATGTCAGCTGAAACAGTAGCCGCCAGCTACCATTGTCCTCTCCTTCCTTGCTGAGTAGCCGAAAGACCTTGCCGTGGTCATATATCATCCTCGGCGGAGATTCTTGGATTGCCATGCAACCCCCTGTTGTAGGGCCTCCCCTTATGCAGGCAATCAAGATAACAGCATGAATTCCCACTTATCCTGGTTTATTTTACATCTCTGGAGCCCTAAGAATCTGTTAAAAACGCAAGCATTCGGCAATTACACCAGGCGCAGTGAAGAGGACATCTCAGGAACAGAGCCAAGGACTGCACAAACCCCTTAATATCTTTATTACTTCAGCTGCATTCTACTTAAAAATGGTTTAAAAAAAAAAAAAAAGACTGTCCTGTACAAGCATTATTCTGCTGAATTTATGCATAAGAGATCAGTCCCCTAAAGAAACTCCTCAGAGTCAAAATTTTACAGAAAAATCCCCTCAGTACTGCTGTTTTTTCACCTCTGCATCAGATCTGTTGAGAAAGCAGCTATGAAGACACTCATTTCTGGTACTGCAGAAGGAGAACTAAGTGACCTAACTTCTGTCTTCTACTGAACATTGGCCTTCAAGAAGCCCAGCCTGTGCTAGGTATGCTCCGTGCAGCACAGGTGAATGCAGCCACCAACTCATCTCTTTGGCCAGAACTTTACGTTACTGTGGGTGGAGATCAGCTTAGCACAAAGCTAGGTCTCCTAGGAGTAGAAATGAAGGCAGTTTTTTTACGGTCTCTGGAAAGGATCATGGTGGTTTTTGTTTTGGTTGAAAGTGTCTGCCAGAGGGTTTAACATCTAGTATCAAGCAATTGCTGCTAATGCTCACTCAGGTTGGTAAACTGCCTGCACCAGGCAAAATGAGTTTTATTGCACTTGCATATTTGATCTTATCCACAGTAAGTGATGCATAAAGCA
The DNA here is from genome assembly GCA_013398155.1 of Pedionomus torquatus. Lineage (NCBI taxonomy): Eukaryota > Metazoa > Chordata > Aves > Charadriiformes > Pedionomidae > Pedionomus > Pedionomus torquatus. The sequence continues at coordinate 307,266 of VZRU01021345.1, read as the reverse complement.
CCTTCCCTACAAACAGCTGAGCTTCCTTGGCTTTGGTGGGTGCCACGGAGCTACCTGGCTGCTTCTGCCCTGGCTCCCTCTGAAAATGACCTTACAGTTACCACTTGGATTGGGAAAACAAACTGGAGCCAAGATATCCTTCATTGCTGTAAAGTAGTGTATCAGCAAATGTGGAAATAGTTCAAAATACCCTTAATAGTCACATCCATTGCTTTTCTGAAACTTTAGTGACTGCCACCACCAAAATACTCATGATAACTATTAATGCTAAATTAATTAATTCTTAGATCAATGGCATGAAGTGCTGATTGAAGTTACATGGGGACCAAAAGAAATGAGATGCTGAAGTCAAACTTGCCTCTTCCTGCATTTTGCATTTCATCTTTAAATCCCACGTGCATGTTTTGCACTTCCTCCAAGTCATTAAGTATCTGACACAGCATCTTGCAGTTCTTAGCAACTACAGTCCTCAAGTGTCTACAGACATACAGCTTCTGTCATATGTCAGGCACTCAACTGTCAGATAGAGTCTCCAATATTTCACATAGGACTTTTTGGGAGGTTTGTACTGCTACCGAGAGCAAGCTGGCTGAGAAAGGCAATGCATTTTGCAGACAATAAGGAAGGACTGAGGAAGCACATCACTACCTTCATTTTAATGTCAAATCAGATCTCCCCTTAAGTCCTTGTCTCCCTAGCAGGCCTCAGACAGTCTTTTGCTGCATATTGTGTCTGATTGTAGTTAATATCCAGCCGTCTGTCTGAAGGAACAAGAGTCTTTTATTGCCAGGTGAAGACTTCAGTTATCAAGCACATTAGAAATAAGTGGGGGCAATTACATTTCAAAGATACGTGGCATGGGGAGTGCCCAGGGAGCAATGGCACAAGCTGCTGTCATTGTGGTGCGCATCTGCATTTGGCATGGGCACGAAGGTAGAAGCAAAGTTCTGCTCACAAGTGCCACTGAGTTGCAGGTGCCTTGTAGCCTTAAGCACTCTTGACAGATGTTGTGCAGAGAATCATCAGACACCTTTGTCAAGAGGAGGATGAGCACAGAAACAAACTGAAGGCTGAGGAAATGCAGGTGTATGGTTAAAGATTGCATTTTTACACATACAAAACTGAACTGAGCCAAGTACAAGTGCAAACATCGTAGAATGGTTAGAGTTGGAAGGGACCTTAAAGGTCATCGAGTTCCAACCCCACTGCCATGGGCAGGGACACCTCCCACTAGACCAGGTTGCTCAAAGTCCCATCCAACCTGGTCTTGACCACCTCCAGGGATGGGGCACCCACAACTTCCCTGGAATAATAAGATTTTTTTTTTCCATCAAACTAAACAAAGGAACACACGTACAGATAGACAAACCCCAATTTAGCTCTGACTGCAGATGATGTATGCTGTGCTGGACCAAATCCCCTGCTTGGGGCACTTGTGAGATGTGGAATTTGAAATCTGTGTCTCCCTAAATGGCAAGATTTGGTTCATTTTTTGAGTCTCATTAGAGCAGATATGAGCTCACGTCTATTGAAAAATACAGAATGACTTGAGACAATTCCTCCCTTATAGGAGCAGCCCCCTTGCTGTGTCCACAGTCACTAACATGAAGGACAATTTACAGAATCAAAGCAAAACAGAGAACTGGTGGTCTTGGAAGAAGCACAGATGATAGGACCTAGACAAGCTGGAGAGATGGGCCTGGATGAACCTCACGAGGTTCAGCAAGAGGAAGTGCAGGGCTCTGTACCTGGGCCCGAACAGTCCTGGCTATCATACAGGCTAGGGGATGAGGTGTTAGAAAGCAGCACTGAGGAAAGGAACTTGGGAGCGCTGATGGACAAGAGGCTGGACATGAGGAGGCAGTGCGCACTTGCAGCCCAGAAGGACAATCGCATGCTGGGCTGCATCAGAAGATGAGTTGCCAGCAGATCCAGAGAGGTGATTCTGCCACTTTACTCTGTTCTGGTGAGACTCTACCTGGAGTACTGTGTACAGCTCTGGAACCCTCAATATAGGAAGCAGATGGACCTGATGAAGCGGGTCCAGAGGAGGGCCACAAAAATGATCAGGGGGCTAGAGCACCTCTATGAGAACAGGCTGAGGGAGCTGGGATTGTTCAGCCTGGAGAAGAGGAGGCTCCGAGGAAACCTAATAGCAGCCTTCCAGTACCTGAAGGGAACCTACAGGAAGGCTGGGGAGAGTTTGCTTACAGAGGCCTGCAGCAATAGGACAAAGGGCAATGGCTTCAAGTTGGAGAATAAAAGATTTAGATTGGATGTTAGAAACAAATTCTTCACTCTGAGGGTGGTAGAACTCTGGAACAGGTTGCCCAGGTAGGTGGTTGATGCTCCTTCCCTGGAGATATTTAAGGTGAGGCTCAACAAGGCCTTGGGCTACCTGGTCTAGTTGGGGGTGTCCCTGCAACTGCAGGGAGGTCAGAGTAGATGACCTTTGGAGGTTCCTTCTGGCCTGGATGATTCTATTATAGCAATACCAGGGTTTACACAATTAACAGTTTGAAGAAATCAATTCATCCTGCACACTTAAGTAAGGGAAGGTCCAGCAAAATACAGTCACATAAGCTCATCACTGAAAATTGCACTGTGGACCTCTTAGGCATGAAGTCACGTAGATTTTCTAGTTTCCAGACCTTTAGCATTGCAAGCTTAGGATTCTTGAAACATTTTTTTTTTTTGTGTGCAGCTGTAAATATATATATATGTATGTTATCACAGGCACATAGAGATACATGCAAACATGCACTTCAGTACATTGGGCCAGAAGATGATACACTGTTTAAAGCTAAAAGTAGTTTCTATGTATTATATAAAAGAGTTCAAGAGCCTTTGTGTACATTCTAAGACTTGTGGTTCCCCAAAATGGTGCATCCTTACAGAAAATGGTTTACTCAAACTGAACAAAAGTCCTTCTAGGAGGGGTTTTGAGCTACAGCAGCAACCCACCTTTTCCCCCAATATATAAAGAAATCAAACAGTTTTTAACTTGCCTCAGGACAAAGTTTGTGTCCATAAAAGTTTCTAGAGCTGAATTCCTGCTGAAGCAAGCAGCACCTTGACGTAAATGGGTTACAGAACCTGGGCCTAAATATTTAACTTCTCAATTAAGTTAATCATGAAGAGTTTTAATGTTTGCAGCTGGAGCTCATTGGGAAAAGCAACAGATCACGTACTTAAAATCACCTGGATTTTAAAGTCCACACCCCTAGAACCACTTGCTACACCCAAGCTGGTCCCAGCAATTCCACTTACTTTTTACGTACCATCAATATATTCAGAAATAAAGTCCATTGACACAAGGTTGTGTTTGGTTGATAAGCAAAAAAAAAAGAAAAAAAAAAGTCTGTAATTAAGTTTATTATATACAGCTACAATAGATTTAGTTTTTCAGGGCATATGCCCTTTCTTGGGTTTGAAGGTTTTTAAAGGTGGTAATAAAAAGAGAACTTTGGCCACTTGCCCAAGATTCCTAAACATCCTGAAGCCTAGTGAGAAGACTGGCTATTTGATGTCTCAAAATCCCAACCTAAAGGTCGCCAACCATATGCAGATCCCCTCATCAGTGCAGTCATTAGTTTGTAATTTCTTGTAATTTTTTGGGGGTAATCCTGCTTGGCACAGCTGATGCGTCCCTATAGCATCAATCCACAGAAGCAGAAGGCATCTGTGCAGCACAGGTGCAGCAGATCCTGTTAGAAACAGGAGATCCTAAATACGTTGCTCTTCCTAGTGGATTGCTGGTGTGGTTTTAGTAGTTTCCCTGACTGGTGTAACTTAGAAAAGCAGGTTTTATGAAATCATCCTGGCTAGAATACTGTAGAAGGCCCATGTTTAGTCAGGAGCTTGGGTAAGACAGGGTTATGAACCTACCTTTGCAATATGTGCAAAGCAAACCGCTTTAAATTTGTGTGTGTTTGATGCCAGGGCTGACCACTTGCCATTTGCCCTGCTGCCTTGCTAGCTCTGTGTCACAGTAACAGCAGTCAACATGGACAATAGTAGTCAGATGCCTTGTTGTGTTTTACTGCACAGTGCATAAAATGTAACCTGATAACACGCAAAAGGGATCTGGCATCTTCGCTTTGTAGCGTGAACAGTGTTATTGCTACAGGCCATCCAAAATGTGAGTCAGCCTTCAGGGATACGGCCGTGCAACACACCAAGCAGCCAGAGCCGGTGTGGGCTGCGGCAGTTCGGCTTGGCTCTGCCTGCAGATGTGCTCTCCCTGCAGATGTGCTCTCCCGCTGGCAGTGGCTGCGCCTTCTTGCCTTTCACTCGCCCTTCTCTTTCAAAAGGACAAGCCAGTCAGAAATGCCTTTTGTACCGCTTTCAGACCGGTGGATACCCTGTTGTAGAGTAACTGGTTAAATTTATGTGGCATGTGGTTTCATTCAGCTGATCTGGACTGTGCTGCAAAAGCCAGGCACACCCTGGCCTGATGGGAATCACGAATCCCCTTTTCAGCCAAAGATGCTCAAGTGAACATAAAACAGACTGGGAACCAAAAGGCCGATGGACTCGTCCTTGCAAAGCTCCTGAGACCCTTAATCCCCATGTATCCTTTTTCCACACGCTGCTTTACGTGCCTGATTGAAGCCCAAGTGAACGAAGCCCAATTAGCAGAGGGAGGGGAACGTCCAGGCACTGAGATCAGGATCTTGTCACACATGAAGTCACTTGCGTGGAAACAACGAGTCCAGATCTTAAGAGCCCCTTGAAGTGATAAATCTACAGAAAGCAGAAGGGACAAGACCAGCCAGAAAGCCCAGATAAAAACTGGCTGCACATATAGACAGAAAAAGAAGCAGAGAGGCTTTGAGAGAGAAATTGGTTATAAAGTGTCCCAGCTTGGGGAGGTCTGCGCTGCCAGGCCTTCAGGATAGCTGCAGAGAATCTGGTGGAGTGTGCTTAACATGGACATTGTTCTACCAGTGGGACCCAGTGTTGCAATGCTATTCTCTTTCAAACAGTCAAAAATGCCAGAAAAAAATGAGATTTTATAGTGACATTACTCAGGCAATTTCCCATATCCGCAAAATGTGGCTGGAGACTGGATGCTGGGTAGAGCCCGGTTCCTTCAGTGTTGCAGGAGGGGCACGGCACATCCTGCGCCACGGAGCTGTGACTCTCCTCTGCTCCCCTGCGGTTCAGACCTGCATCTGGGTCGCACCAGGAACGTGCTCTGTAGGACACTGGCTGGCCTCTGTACCCCAAGACTTTTGAGAAGCATTACTCCTTAAGATGTGATCCCGACATCGACTCAATGCTGGATGCACTTCTGGGATTTGGGAACTTGTTTGCAATGTGTAAGTCACATTTATTTGGAAAATGAGAAAGGAAACAGCCGACTGCAATTGCAGTTGCTATATTTCCACTTACCTGACCTGTGAGGTCCTGGGGCAACCAAGCCGCTCCTGTGACTGGCAGCCCCTCACCTTCACCTTGCAGGCAGCCCCAGCTATGCCCACGAGCGTTGCTAGGCACGTGGTGCAGCCAAGACCTCCAGTAGGGCTGTTCCAGTGGTGGGGATGGACAACAAATGGGACCCCGGGCCTGGTGTTGGGGAACAGCCACACAGCTGCTCAGCCCTCCTAACCACCCTCCGATCTTGGGCAGGCAGGAGAGGGCACCGAGTAAAACACACCAATATTCACCAAAATGAAGACACAGGCACAGAATTTTTAAATAATTTTATAATTTCCTGATGAACTTAGTCTGTGAATAAAAAAAGAAGAAAAAAAAATGAACAAAGTGTTTATATTATCAAGGCAAAGTTGAATATAACACATTTTCTTTGCAGTTTCATTATCCTGTCAGTAACATGACTCCAGCAATAAAACACATACAAGTTGAAGGCAGCGTGCGCACTTGCATCACAGACATCAATGTCTCCCGCTGCTGTTATTTCACAAAGGAATTCAAGTAGGCTAGATCCCATCCCCAAAGCCCATCTCCTCCTCTGCTAAAGTGCAAGACGTCTCTTCCAAAGCAAATGAGGGATCCGTGCCTGTGGAGTCAAAGGAGCATCCCACAGATTATTATTATTTTTTTTAACCCCACAAACGATTTGTGAACCTGATGAGCGGTTCTCCTCATTTAGTGACTTGGAGGGAAATGGCAATATACTGTTTCAGTGGGCTTGGAGCAGCATGTTAGGCTAGCACAGAAATTATTCCCCTGCTCATGGTCCCATTCGATTCATCCTCCTTCTGCACCTGAACAGATAAAGGCATCTGCCACTAAAGCCTCCCCAGATTTGCTGTAACAAGCGTGTCAGTAAAGGCCAAACGCAGCCACCCCTGGGCAGGCACAGAGGACAGAGACTTGGCCACGTCCATGGAGATCTGGGAAGACACAGTAGATTAAGGAACAATGCCTGCTTGCAAATTTCGCCTTCAAATTTGCCTTTTAGATAACCACATTTTACACCAAATAAGAGTACGTGTGACTGATGGATCTGTTTTTGCTAGTTTCCAAATGGAAAAAACAATGTTTTCATTCAAAAACCTCCAGAAAAGCACTGAGGCCCTAAAGTGGAAATATCTACTTCAAAGTAAAATTGATTGACTTGATTATCAAGATCCAAACTGAGAGTGCAAAATGGGGACAAATGGAATATAGTGAGCTTGATATGAAAACCACATTAATTTAATTAAATTCTTTACCTAGTATCATAGATAGAACAATTTATGTGGCTGACTTTTTCTTTATGTTACACATTGCTTTAACCTCACATTGTCCCTTTTAAGCGGCACAAGTCTCCGATGCAGCTGCAGTAGACAGCAGCTGCTAGTCCTTCCATGTACCATCACCAGTCATGGCTGCATGATACAAAGAAATACAACTTCAATCGTGGCTCTACAGGCAATGACAACCTGCACCAGCCGATCTACGCTTGCACGTGTCCTTGGCACCGATGGGTGCAACTGAGAAGACACGGCAAATCTGGCCAAAGCATTTGCCCCATTTACATCAACGGTTCATACCTTAAGGGACGCCTGGTACAGACAACCGTCACAAGGATGGACTGATTTCCAAAATACTGTTTCATTCTGCCCATTTCTGTATTACATGTGTATGGTATAAACCTGGGAAGGCAGGAATTTACACAGGGTTCTTAACATTTCCTACGAGGCCGAGCCACCTCGGACCTCTAAAGCCTGTTTAAAGGCAACTGGTTATAATTATAAACCCACAAAGCCTTTTCCGTACAAACCCGAGAGGAGGAGTCATGGCTTTGTTGCTTCTTTACTTGAATTCCTTTTGATGAAATTTATTTTTATATATTTTTTAAAACACATCTTTTTCAGTTCTACTACTATCTTTTTTTTT
>VZRU01021345.1:288389-299788 GCA_013398155.1 Pedionomus torquatus | reverse complement strand
TAAAAACCATCTTTTTTAATTTTCTTATTATTTTTTTTTTTTTTTTTTTTTTTTAATCCGACAACAGACACACATTGTTGGTAACTGCCCCAGCCTTAGGACCACACAGACAATATCGACAAGCAAAAAACAAAACAGGAAAAAAACACCCCTGAAAAAGTCAGGGGAGATACTGATGACAGGGTTACAGCACTCACCACACACACTGGAAAAAGTCAGGATTTCTGTGTTTTATGCTTTTGACACTAAAAAGTTTTGAAAGAGGTTTTTGTTTTTTTTTTTTTTTTTTTTTAAAAAAAGTCAGCGGACACAGCCATTTTTTTCNCGCGACGCCCCGTGCCCGACCCTCCCACCCCACCGGCTTCGCTGGGGCAGTGTTAGTTATCCACAGCTTTCCGTGTCCTCTCCGGTTCCCTCTTTCAGTGCGGGTGTTGAACTGAGTAGAGGCTTCCTTTAAATATCAGATACCTTGATTGTACTGTTTCCCTTTTGCATTTCATCAGAGTCATTTGAGGAATATGTGCATTATATATGGAGTGAAATCTCTGCTTTAAAATGGTATCAGCGCGTGACTCTCTACATCCTTTGTAAAGACCCTTTCGGTGGCATCGATTGGCAATTAGTACAGGAGCGGGGACTCAACCCTGTCAACCTTTATCAGATGGAGAAATTCCCCAACAAATTGAACACTAGCAGCAGAATGGGTGGGCATTACAGGGTGAATGAAAAGAGGTGCCCCTTTGGTTCAAAAAAACGGGGTTATGTCTACAAGATTTATGACATTAATGCTCCCTTGTGCAAAATACCCAGAGCTCCAAAGTACCAGGAAATTTGCTCAAGAAGGGATATTCCAGCTGTGCAACCAGAAACAGCACACACAGTTTCATGCATCACATCAGACCTTCACCTTCTGTTGCGTGGACTTGGCAAAAATCAGATACTCCAGAAAGGGTTTGGCATTTTCTAGAGGGAAAGCTGGTTCAAGGCAGTCAAAATGAGAAAGAATACTAGAAGCTTAGAAATTCGGTTGGCAACACGCCAGACAATTCTTCTTCCAATTGCAAACAGTGCTCATGTCCTCACCCTGCAATTCTAGTGTTGTAATGTCCTTTTAGTGTTTTACATGAGGCTGGATTCAGAGGAAAACGCATACTTGGACTCGTGGATATCATGAACAAGCATAGTTGGGGTGTCAGCTTTTACACTGTATTCGGGCTTCAGGCTTGCGTTACTTTCTTAGCCCAAACCCAGCTAAAACGACCTAATTATTTTTCTACAGACAGCTCCTTAAGTCCTTACATCTCTCAGTTTCTCTACAAGTGACAGCTTGAAAGAAAAAAAAAATAAAATTAAAGCAATTAAAACTTTCACAGCTCCCGTAGCAAATGGAACTTCACTCAACAGGAGAAGAAAAAGCAAGTTTCCCTAGGCTCCCTGGGAAGGGCCCCTGATTTCCTAGAGATGCCGCTTTGCAGGACTGCTGTGCTAGGAAACTAACTGCATCTGCCTGCCTGCTGACACTCGGGTATAAGATTTTAAGAGACCAGTGGTGGGTTAGGCAACTGGATGAGCATTGCGGTATGTGCACATGTATGGCCTTTCTGCCGTATCCCTGATACGCAATTTCGTGATGGGTTACGATAACAAAATCCCTCTGTTGCCCTAAAGCCCGCGGTGAGGCACTCCATATGAGCCAAAAGAAAAACCTTTCACTGGTCAGGTTCAGCATCAAATCCTGGCCTGCAGCACCTCCCAAATCCCATAGTTCCTCAAGCTATTCACCACGACAAGATCTCTGTAGACACAGGATCAGAGAGATTATCTGAAATAGTTCAATGGAGATCAAGTTGGATCAAGTCTGTTCCTAAATGAGATCTACTCTCTCCCTGAAAGCACTTCCCTGAGGTCTAAGATCTATGTTTAAGATGGGAAGCCTAGAAGACCTAGCAGATAACAGCAGTTAACAAGAAAAACTGCAAAGACCCAGCAATCCAGATGGGAAAAACAGCAGGTGTGTGGCTGGCAGATAAAAGACCAAATGGCCAGCGTGAAAACTAGCCAGGCTTGACAAATCCTCTCAGGGAAGAGGCTGAGAGACATGTAAACAGTGAGCTTCACCTGGCTGCCAATGCGTGGATTCTGCACAGGATCCTGTCATGACAGCAAAGTGCCTTTGGCTTGGGCACTTTCTAGAAACGCAGCCACAAGCCTGCAGCTGAGTTAAAGATGCAGAAGAACCAGCGTTGAAACTCGGAGCTTTCCTGCAATGTGTGGGCAATGCAGTAAACCCAGGGAATTTAAATGACAGTCTGAAGCGACCACCCCATCCCCCTGCCCCTGCCTGCAGCAGAAATGCTATCAACGAACATCTCAGTAAGAGGTTTACAAGGAGGAGTCATTTGAACCATCGATAAGGGAAATTCCACAGCTTCTCACTGAGGAGGGATTGTTTTACAGCAGGGAACCAGGGCAGCTGGAGATTTGACCATATAAGTTAATGAGATAGTCAGGAGTGGTGGCGGTGGCACGATGATGTTAGGCTGATGGCTCTGATGCTTTTACAGACGGCATTAAATTCCTTGAGTGAGTAATTAGGGGTGATGAAGAAAAGGCAAGAGGAAAGATTTCAAAACAACAGCTCCTATCGAAACGTGCTGACTCAAATAATGGGACCGAAGGGGTGGTACTGGGATGAGGCACAGCTCAATGGTATGTACAGTCACTGTCTACACGCCTTCCGGTGTTCCCCCCTTGCACACATTCAGGTTCCCATTACTTTCCTCATCCATGACAAAAAAAGCTCCAGCCACAAGCTGCTACCACAGTGAGAACTAAAGCTACGTTTCCTGATTTGCAAAGCACTGGCAGTTCAAAACATGGAAAAGGTGTGAATCACATCTTCTTTGGAGACTTACCTATTTGTTCTTAGTGGACACCATGGTTATGGATCTAGTTCCTTCTGCTGAATCATTATAGTAGAATGAATTGGGATGTGATTTATTTTAAATACTCTACAGGTATATAAGGTTTCAGTTTTGCCCAATTTTCAGTGCTTGTTTGAAAAAAAGATGGTACATCTTCCCTTACTCAACTTTTGCTAACTGGAAGCAATCAATCACTACTTGAGATAAGAGTAAAGTATGAAAGACCTATAGAGGAGCTGTGCTGTGGATTTGAAAGACATAAGAAATGCTGTTTTCCTGAAAGAGCTTGTAACATTTTCCCTAGCACAACCGTTCAGTGATTAAGATCAAAATGTAGTAAGTCATATGGAGTTAAAACTGCAGGGTCTGAATGAGAAGTTTACTGAGAGGATTCATAATCAGCTAGTGACTAGAGAACCAAGATTTCTTCCATTGCAGTGTTGATATTTGGTCTTTTTTCCCCCTCCCCTCATTCTCTTAAGTAATATGAGAAAGCTAACGGGGAACAACTCCTTTAAGGAGCACATGGGGATGTGTTAAAGGGTTCTGTCCTGCAGATGCCCCCAGACACACATAACCACTGGTAGTCAGGAAAAAACGTGTCTCCCCATTAAATGCATAGTCCAAGAACGAACACCCAAGTCCTACTCGCAAAACAGGATTCTGACTTGCCGCCACAATGACAAACAGACCTGCTATGTCAGGTCATATTACCTATCAGCAGGGGCTTTAACGAGTGTCAGAGATGGATGGGAACAAGACTAAGGACTCTTATATATATACAAAAATTGCACTGGTTTAACTAAAGCTCTGATTTTATACCTATCTACTCAGTTGGGTGCCATCTCCAGCAGAGATGCTCCTCTTTATAAGAATGGGTTATTGCTCTGAACTCGAACTCATTCCTTGTCAACCTATGCTAAACCAAAATAAATTAAATTATAATTATAGTATGAACTATGTTACTGATTGACCAATCAGCTTTAAAATTATACTTTTACGCTAAATGATGTAATTTGCTCATTTACAAAATGCTTAAGACTATTCTGATGGCAGCTAGTGTTCACAAAGCTATGGCCTGAAAAATTTGCAGTGGAAAAAGCTATACAAGTCAAAACTGGGAGCTGATCTGTTGACCGCACCTGCTTGAAGGGAGAGAGCTCTCTATAAAATAAGAACTTAGGAGACAGTGACCTATGACGAGAAATTGCAGCTAAAAACCCCAAGAAATCAACAGATGAAACAGCTACCTGAAAAAATGGCCCACTCGGCACTTTGGAGTCAGATGAGTGAACAATAAAGATCAAAGTTAAGCAAACAGAAAGTACCAGTATGCATACCTTGTTTCCCAGCTAAGAAGTCACTAACAGGAACAAATAGGGAAACTTTCCTCTCCTCTCTCTGTTATTTAAGAACATAAGAAACAGTAGGCAGCAAGACCTGAGCTACCTAGCTGATGCTGGCCAGTTGTGAGCCATAATCACAGCACACTCAGGTTTGGTTTTAGCACTATGAAATTCAGGCTTTCAGCTTTTATGAAAAGAAAGAAAAAAACAACCAAACAAAAAGAAATTAAAAAGAAGCAATAAATGAATGAAAGGCAAGGGTTATCCTTCTGTGACCCCGTGGAGAACTAGAGCTGCTTATATTCTGTGGATCCCCTCTTCTTTGCTCAGGATGCATGGAAGAGCTTTGGTTAGCTGTATCCAAAAGTCACCATCCACAAAGTCCATGGGGAATTGAATTCTAAAGTAGAAAGGCAGTGAGAAGATGAATGCAAACACGACTGATTAATCATATACTGGAAGAACCCAGAGAGCATGTAGTTTTTAGAGGTTTGTGGTTTTTTTTTTTTTTTTTCTTTTGTTTTCTTTGTAAAAGGTGCACCAGAAGTTTCTATTCCATTTTCTGTTTTTCATGTTCCTATCCACTCTTGTGGCTCCTTGGACTGACTGGGCTGGGCCACTGGTGTGCTGCTCCAGTGGGGCTAGTGGCCGAGGTCATGATGACTCCTCAAGTGCATTGACGACTTGCTCCAGGATGTCAGGGCAGTGATCTGCTATCTGCTGTAAGATGGCATTGGCAAACTCCTGCAGCTCTGCGCTTTCCTTCTCGCCCTTTTCTAACTCATCATGAAGCTGCAAGAAACACACAGAGGCATGGTCATTCTCTGCTGTTACATGTTCACATTACAAGACCTGCCCCCAGCAGGCTCAACTCTAAGCTAAACCACTGTTTTAGAAAGGGAGCTAGCAGAGGCGTAACAGGCTGGGCAATTTCAGGATCAGTGTCTTCTCTTGGTGACTTGCCTCACCAGAACTGGATGATCTCCCCCTCTTTATTTCACCAGCTTGTGACTTTCCCAGATAAGGCCACAACCACATGGGAAACCTGACCCTGAATAAATTGTTTCACTACAAATATTAGTAAAGATTCCTCTGCAGAATGTTTTTCTGAAAGCAACTGTGTTCCAGAAGCAATACAGCATTTTGCTAGTACATTATTTTAAAAAGCTCAACTTTTAGTCATGAACAAGAGGATGTTTCATAGGACATCACTTCAGAAGTACTTCCTATACAAAATTAATAGAAATGTTACGTAATCATAAACAGTACACTCAGAATTAACCAGAATTCTATTTTTTTCTGTGGAATTAGTAATTTTCAAAGACTCTGTTTTCTAACACAGTCATAAGATTTGCAAACTATAAACAACTGTGGTAAAGCATACGTGGGTTTTGTTTATTAACTGTGTGTTTCCTGTTGGATTATTCATTGTTCAGATAACTAATTGGTTCAGAACGAGATGTGGCACTTCAAAACTTTATCTTATTCACTCTGTCTACAGTCCATAAACTGTTTTTCCAACAAGCGGTGTTACAAACCACGCCACACAACATATTGGAATATACGTGAACAGCATTTTTAACTCCAAGCTTAATGCCGTTGCCAGAATCGGGGGCCCACAGAGTCATAGTGAAGAGCAGGAAACATCTGCTGTCAGTAACCTGTTTATCTGCCCAGCAATTGATAAAGTCCATGCTAGCCTGTGAACTGTGCAGAATCCCAAGTAAGGCTGTAATTTGTGCAAGCATTTTAGGGATTACTGTACTCACAATGGTCTAGGGATTTAACAGAACAAGGAGAAGCAGCATCTCTTAACAGGTCAGATCATACAGATAGCTTGGATAAGTTTTCAAGCAGATAGCTCTTTTATATACTATATATCCAAGAAAGACTTCTGGTTTTTTTTTCAGAAATACGTTTTTCTTCTATAAATGTATATTCCCTATGAACATAAGACAAGCATATTTGTAGCAGGTACATACACTTAGATGGATTCTGAAGTTTATTGCAAGCTCCGAAGTTCTTTGTCACTTGGAGCAGCTGCAGCAACTAGCTTACCTATAATTGAACCTTTTTTCAAATTTGTTTCTTTTTTTTTTTTTTCCTAATATTATCTGTCAGTCCTGTAACATTTTTCTTCTTAAGTGATTCATATTTTTATTGGAGCTCTACTGTGTTAATATATGACATGGAAGGAATGTAAAACTGGAATTTCTGAACCCTACAGGAATAACTGATCATCAGTACACACATTTCTTGACCTGCATTTTGTATTTCAGTAACACTGCTTGTTGTGGATTTTAAAAAGAGAGAACTGTCAGACAGCAGGACAACAGGGATCATTTCACCACCATAAGAGCACAACGCAGGGGAAGAGGTTCTATTTCTACAATTAAAATTCTAATCAGATACAACAGTACATTTCTGTTTATTGATGGTATCAAGCAAAGCACAGGAGATTGTTACTGCAAGAAATACCCCATAAAAACAAACAGCCAAAGAACAGTTACAGAATAAATAGAAACGCTTTTTTAAGGAAGTTATGGTATAGACTTCTATAGACAAAAGTGAGAGAAAGGAAATTAAAAGGGTAAGACTGCTACACTATTCCCTTTACTAGGCAGGGTAGCATATAGTAAATTATTTGGGCTTTGCGTGCTGAATGTTAGTTTAATGTGTTCTTATGTGCTTTGTTCCTACTGGCTGCTGTACTCACAGACCAGCTACATGAATCCGAGAGGGGCTCATGCCAAGAATCACAATGCAAAAGCAACCTGATCCTGTTCTGCCGAGTGACATGAGCTGGGGAAGTGGGGAAAATGAGAGGGAGGGGAGCACTCCGGGCTCTGTAAGGGCTCTTGGGGGAGAAGGGGAGGAGGGGGGGATTTCAGCAGTAACCCATAAAGGCTCAGAAACAGCACGCTGTGGAGAGGCGATTAGCCTGGTTCCAACAGACTGGCAGAGTTATTAGTCGGAAACTTGCAATGGATGGATAAGCCTAGGAGAGGTCCAGTCAGCGAGCAGGATTGAAAGAGGCAGTGCAGCCAGTTAGGAGCAGTGCTGGATATTGAAAGCCGTGAGACTGGGTTTCGGGGACTACCTCTCTCAGGTTTCTCAGCCTAGTGAAACCCCAGTGATTGAGGTGGCCCCAGTTACAGCAGTCTGCAAACCTCCAAACCATTGGGTAAATTAACGGGACTGTTTTGGAAATCGAACTCTGAAGCAGGGCTTCAATGGCTTCTTGGGCCAACGCCAAGCTTTCACGGTACCATTCTTGGGAGAGACAGTAAGAGGAGAAGAAGCCAACGATGTAATTCTCCTTTTCTTTACCCAGCTCTTGCAAGGGTCCTCGGCTGTTGGTCCCGTAGGAGGAGAACCAGGAGAGGGCAGTGTTAGCAGGGAAAGCAGGGACCAGCTCCCTGCGGGTCCAGCACCACCACCTGCCCAGCCAGCATCCCTCCTCTGGGCACCTCAGCCAAACCCTCCAGGTGAAGCTCCAGGAAAGGACAAAGCAAATAAATAATCAAATATGAAACACCTCGAAGAGATTA
The DNA here is from genome assembly GCA_013398155.1 of Pedionomus torquatus. NCBI lineage: Eukaryota > Metazoa > Chordata > Aves > Charadriiformes > Pedionomidae > Pedionomus > Pedionomus torquatus. The sequence goes on along the minus strand of VZRU01021345.1, from coordinate 291,967 downwards.
ACCTTCCATACTGAAAGGAAGCTGGTGGACAAGGGAGAGAATCCAGCAGGACATTGTTTGCAGTGAGGCAGTACTGCAAAGTTGGTCCTGTCTCAGTTTCTTGCTGTGCTCGTCACCATTTACGTGATTGCATGCAAACACAATGATTCCTTATCGAATCAAGGTAAGCCCAACAAAATAAGCCCAGTCCAAAGCTAAAATAAATCAAATGCAATCAAAAGTAACCAGTTTGATGAGATGGAGAAATTATTTCCAATAAATAAGTTTTTGACCATCAAGAGCAAAAAAGAAGACAGCTCTGCTGAAGGTCAGCAATAATACTTTGCAAATTAGCGTAGACAGAAAGTCTACACAGCTGGCTGGCAGATGTCTGTGAGGAAACATCTTTGAAAAAAGTAGCAATGCTAGCCTTGCGTGGAGTTTGTCAGCTTCAGAACATTGAGGTTTAATAGTGGGATTTCTATTTAAACAAAGACATCCTAATTGACTCTGTGGCTGGTTGCAGCATTTCTATATCATGTATGTCATCTCTGCTTACGTCATTCCCTTCAGAAACAGCTGTGAGCTGCACACATCACTCCTCATTCAGACGAGCTCCTTAATGGGGAACATCCAGTTCTCCATGGTACATCTCCGTTCACCTAGATGTTTGGCAGTCCATATTTTTGGGCAGTTTCTCTACAAGTATTGCTATCAATTCTGTTCCTGATTTCCTGGGTTTTCTTGTGAATGCAAATGGCAATGGTGTTGTTTTCCTTGTGACATTTTTCTATGAAAATAAAGGAGTGTTAACAGCATTCCTTTTTTGCTGGCGTTTTCAATTGAGGATATGAGGAGATTCATTCACTTGCCTCACAGAAATGACCAAAAAAAGAGAAGGCAAGCCCAAATATGTTTGCCTAGTTGACGACAAGTAAAAATAGACAGCTCAGAAGGAAAGGGATAGCAAGGACCCCCAGAAGTGCTTCATAGTATTTATCTTTGGACAGAATAGCAGAAAAGGCCTTCAGCATCTCAGGGGAATGGAAGCTTACAGATAATCTACAATAGAATCAGACACTTTTCACTGCTGCCACCTTCCTTCTTCGTTCTAGAACAAGTTACAACAGGAATACTTTTCCATTTTTAGTTAAACTCCATCAGTGAAAAAGAATCCCAAATAATTCACCATGAACTTAATTTGCATTGTGCTTCTCTGGTCCAAGATATTCCAGATTTATTGACATTCAGAGGGAAGATAACTTTGCAGTTAAGAAACAGGGTGCTATGGTTTTACATGTGCACTAGGTGAATTGTGGTACCACCTTTGTGGCCTTTGCTTATCCCATACTGTAAAGAAAACATCAGTAAGCTAAGATCCTTTAAAAATTATTTATACAGAGTAGGTTTACTCCCCAAAGTGTTATTTTCCTCTTAGTAACTCCCCAAAACCACTGATGAATAAAGGTAAACAAAAAACCCATAGTATCTCACCTCAAAAAAACTGAATACAGAATATGAGGTACTTGTAGAGCAGCACAAAAAGAAAGTTAACTGTAGGACTCCTATCGGGCTGTAAAGTGAGATCTGGAACTATGTTTTTCCAAAGTTTAAGTGTTTCTGGATCAGGCTATGGTCAGTCTGAAAAATACCTTTAGAACTTAAAGTAACAGAAATACACATCAAAAAGAAAATAAACTGATTCAATCTTAAGCTTTGTTTTGTCTCAAAATACATTAAACTACATTGTATCTCAGGTCAATGGTCATGAGCTTTTGCATCTTCTCAGACCAACCAGTGTAATTATGTGTATCTTTGAAGTAGTGAGAGCCAACTGCACACAAATCACAGAATCACAGAATGGTTAGAGTTGGAGAGAACCTTGAAGACCATCAAGTTCCAAGCCCCCTGCCATGGGCAGGGACACCTGCCACTAGAGCAGGTTGCTCAAAGCCCCATCCAGCCTGGCCTTAAACACCAGGGATGGGGCATCCACAAATCTTTGTTTCTCAACTATAGATGTATAAAAAGGGCCAAAGGAAGGGGTTTTGAATATGGAAATCCCAGTCTACCAAAATAAAACCAAACCAAACCAAACCATAAAAGAAAACCCAATTTCTTTATGTAGACCCCTAAATATTTTTGAGCTATCTGGAAATTTTGGTTTTATGTTAGCTTTTAAAAAATATGTTGAATATATGCATTTAAAAATTAAAGTAAGATTTCAGATTAAACATTCTGTTATGTGTTTTAAAAATAATGTAAAAACATGTTTTACTGTATAAAAATGTTTTAAATACACTTCAATAGATTTTACAACCAATTTTGAAAAAAAACCCTGACAGAAATTGTTGGCAGCTCCCGCAGCACATAGCTTTGCACATGGGATTTATCCTGAATTCCTGAGCATGTCTAAGCCTTGTGAACAGCAGAAATATTACTATCTCCTTGGTAATGAATTAATTATAAAATTACATAAATGAGAATCTAAGTCCTATTTTGCATTCGACTGGAGAAGTTTTCTTGCAAATCCTGCACTTGCAGGTAACATGTCCAGTCTCCAGCAACAGCAGCCATCATTTCACAGAGGACTTGTGTATGTTATACATTGGAAATCAATGTTGTCATTGTGCACAGAAAGTTGTTATTCTGTGGCTAAGCGGAAGAAATAATAATTATTGCCTGTACCACTGGGCTATCTGCTATGGCCAGGCCCCGCTGACCTAAACATGCATATGCAGGCAAACCCCACAACCGTAATCCCTAAAAGCCGGCAGTTCTGTCTGTTAAAGGGGCTGTGAAGAAGAGTTAGGTGGCTACTTCTCCTAGTTTCAGTTGCAATACATTACTCTGGGTGTCAATTTACTCTTTTGAAGCTGGATTGCTAACCACTGCCAGAATTACTCTGTGATGCACCCTTCATGCCGGGCTTGCACCTTGCCACTTGCTTTCTCTGCTGATGGACAAGAGCTCTGTTGGCCCCACAGGTGTTCTGCCTGGTTAGTCAAGACGTACCCAATAGCCATAAACACAGGGCAAATTCACTCATCTGCAAGGAATATCTTAAATACCTCTCTTATATGTCCTAGTTGATGAGTGAGTTTTGGAAAAACATTTTGACACCAAATTTGGTGGTGAGGTTGACATACTGGAGGGAAGGGATGCCATCCAGAGGGACCTGGACAGGCTTGAGAAGTGGGCTAATGCAAATTGTGTGAAGTTCAACCAAGCCAAGTCCAGGGTCCTGCACCTGGGACATGACAATCCCAGGCACAAATACAGGTTGGGCAGTGAATGGCTGGAGAGCAGCCCTGAGGAGAAGGATTTGGGAGCACTCATGGATGAGAAACTCAGTGTGAGCCGGCAGTGTGCGCTGGCAGCCCAGAAAGCCAACCATATCCTGGGCTGCATCAAAAGAAGTGTGACCAGCAGGTCACGGGAGGTGACTCTTCCCCTCTACTCTGCGCTTGTGAGACCCCACCTAGAGTACTGTGTCCAGCTCTGGAGTCCTCAACTTAGAAAGGACATAGAACTGTTGGAATGGTCCAGTGGAGGGCCACAAAGATGATCAGAGGGATGGAGCACCTCTGCTATGAGGA